>JANHMN010000007.1:80318550-80331946 GCA_030674055.1 Rhabdomys pumilio
GAGAGAGAGAGAGAGAGAGAGAGAGAGAGAGAGAGAGAGAGAGAGAGTCAAGAGAGTGTGTATTTAGATTTAGAGTATTTCACTTCCCCATGATAAGTTCTAAACCTGTAAGATAAAGGAGCAAATGAAACAAGCAAAATCACAGCTCTCTAGGTTCTTATATTCTCAAGTAAGGAGTTTCTCATGCCATTTTCCTCAAAAACATTGCAAAACAGGCTTGCATGTACAACATGCTCTGAGAACATTGCTTAGCACAGAAAACCCTGGAAACAAACACAGGGTTTAATGGAGAAGCTGAAATGCAATGTGATTGCTACAAGAACTTAGGTGTTTATACAGAACACTGTAGAGTTGCAGAAATCTCTTCTATTAAGGCAAGAGACTGATCCTTTGTCCTCCTCTGAGTGAGGATTTCTAAGGGATGTGAGTGATGGACCAGGTAATTCAGTGACCTGCTGGGTAAACACAATACCTGGAAAAGTACCAGTAAAGGTAAGCTCTCACTCAATGGTACTCACAACTGCTACAAGACTGTAGTGATTGTGCAGCAAAAATATGTTGGATGGTGGAGCAATATAAAAGTTGTTAGATTCTGGATATATGTCGATATTCGTGAACCACATGGGAATGCATGAACAAGAGTTAAAGTTGATCCTACAGATTTTCAGATTTACTTTGTTTAGTTTTTTTATTGTTTTTGAGGGTTTTTTTTTTTGTCACTAACTTCAATGATACTATACAATTGTTATTCCTTTCAGTAATGTGGACAGTTCTTGGAAGAAAAGGCTTTAGCACAAGACAGAGATATCCAGAGATATCCAGCTCTAATGTGTACATTTTTGAGTCTACAATGTTTACTAGATATGCAAATGACCTCAAGTACTAAGTGTGAACTTTAGATGTGATTCCATGTAATCGCACTCACATGAGATTAGTGTAGAAGATGAAAATTGTGAATATGAAGATTGCATATAGGAGGGAGAAAAGACGCACATGGGTCTTGTGTGAATCATTTAATTGATAAACAATAAAGTAATTACAAATTGATGGCTTGATGGCAGTTCTTGAATATGTTTAGTCCATAGTACACATTTGTCAGTTTGCTGTAAGTTGTAGCGTTTAACTGTATTAGTAAGTCTGGGTTTGTATTTTAGAAAATCTGTATGACTCACTAAAATCTGCTTTTTGTTTATTGGTTTTTTTGACTGACTGATTGATTGATGTATTGATTATCATTTTATTTAATATGGTGTAGTAACATATGGATAGATGTCGGCTCTTAGAAAGATAGAAGGTTGGGGTCAAGAAGAAATGATTTTTGTCTTAATAGAAAACTAGAAACGTACAGTTACAAGCTGGGGCAATGCAGCATCTCTGAGGTTGGGACATGCAGCACTAGAAAGAACGTGCCTATGATTCTACAACTGTTTCTTTGCCAAGAGCTGATGAGCAAGGAGCAGAGACAGTCCAAGAAGGACAAGCATAGTTATGAGAGAATATTTTTAAAATGAAATTCTGATCACAACGTTTTCTTTAACACTGTCTGCACATATCTGTTGTTTCTTGATTTTTATATTGGCTTCAGTTATGTTTATTTCCTCTGAAACTGTGGGATGCCAGCAGCAAGGATTGAATACTGCTATTCTCAAGTATGCCACCTGGTACCCAGTAAAAAACTAATTAATGTTTATGGAAGGAAAGATTTTGTCAATGAGAACTTCTAGTTCTACAATTATGATTCCTAAGAATTCCTAGAAAATAAGATAATCAGGAGTAAAAATACTTTTTGAATCCCATTTTTACCTGATTTATGATCCTGTTGGTATGGACATTTCTTTCTCTCTTTCTTCCTTCTGTTCTTTTTTTCTTTAGATTTTTTTTTCTGCTTCATTGTACAATTGTACATGGTCTAGTGAGCAACATTAATTTATATTTTCAAGTAAATGAATTCACAAAATAAAGCTTTTCAATTTACTCATGTGATATTTCTTTACCTATCACTTTTTAATTTTAAATATCAAGGGTTAAATAAGTATAATACAAGTTTCTATTCATTTGTCTGTATTTTTACATATTTGTCATAAGCATTCTTAGCTTCTTAGAAATTTAGAAAACTCTTCAACAGTGAAATACTTTCTTTGTTTTCTTTCTAGATAACATGAAAAAGGAAAATAAATATAAATGGAATCTAACTACGCCTTTGTATCATGGTAATATGTATAAGCTATCATTTTTACCTACATTACAAAAACTGGATGTTATGATTTAAATGTTGTTGATTCTCAATGGTATGGCAATACTAATTTGTATGGCTTAAAAATTGCAGAAAATATGTAGCAAAACCATGGCATTCTTTCCAATAATGATTATTAAGGCAACTGTTTAGTCCTTCCATCTTCTATTCTGAGAAATACATATTTACTGAAACCAAAGGTTTGGATAAACCATAAGGACATTTTGGTTATACAACCTAAAAGGTTTGAAGCCAATTGTTTTTGCGTGTGCCTGTAAGTGATATCAGATGAAGTAGTCATATATATCTGTTTTCATCAGGATGTGAGCAACTTCCTAGGCAGCAATAACTGTGTTAGCCTTTGTTCAGAATTTCCTATCCATACACTCCCAATTAGCTGTGACAGAACAAGAATGATTTTGAGTCAAGACATTGAGCTCACAATAAGGTTCAATTTCTATTTCTGAAGAGTAAATGCTTGTTTTGAGAAACTTAGAGTCAGGCATGTTTACTCCCCTAAAGTTCCACTTTGGTCCTGTCCATTCCTGAACAATCTGAGTCACAATATGTGTATAGTATTGATGAAAGATGATTCAAATATCACACCATCAAGCCTTTAAAGAAATCACAGCAGCCTGGTACACTTTTGTACTCAGCTTGTGGAATCCCCATAGTTTTGTTTGCAGGTTCTATACGTATAACCCTAAGCCTATTTTTGTATGACCTGGGCATTTTCTTGCTTTCAGGATTCAAACAGATGCAGTCTTGTTTGGAAGTGACAGAGGCGTGTGTAGGGGATGTGGTTTGTAATGCACAGTTGGCCCTTTACCTTAAAGCATGCTCAGCAAATGGAAATCTGTGCGATGTGAAACACTGCCGAGCAGCCATACGGTTCTTCTATCAAAATATGCCTTTTAACACTGCCCAGATGTTGGCTTTTTGTGACTGTGCTCAATCTGATATACCCTGTCAGCAATCCAAAGAAACTCTTCACAGCAAGCCATGTGCACTGAACATAGTTCCACCCCCCACTTGCCTCAGTGTAATTCACACTTGCCGAAATGATGAATTATGCAGGTGAGTAAAAACACACATACCTTGCTTTCTTATTTCGGCACCTTATTTGTTATAGTCCAACCCTAACATCTGATCTCCTTCCATTGCTAGAGTTCCCACCATCATCCAAAATAGGGTAAATAGAGCCAGACAAGTCACATTGTGAATCTGTGGTACATGTGTGGTACCCTTTTTGAAATTCAAATGTAAAATGCAGAGCAGAGTTTTAGAATAAAGAAACTTACTATGTGGAACACTGATAGCCTATATGTCATCTTTTTAAGGTTCATGTTTGCTGTGTGTGTGTGTGTGTGTGTGTGTGTGTGTGTACTCATACAGACAACAATATTTATGAGTTGGTTCTCTTCTTCCAGCATATGGGTCCTACGATTTGAGCTCAGTTTGTCAGGATTTTTCAAATGACCTTTCATCCCTCACATATCTCACTGGTCCCCAATCAGCTGTGTAATTAGATTTTTTCATTGTTGTGATTATAGAATCTTTGTTGTTGTTTAATTTTTGTTCATTTTAGATATGGTCTTTCTCTGTGTACCAGGTTGGCTTTGAAATCACAATCCTCCTGCCTCAGCTCTCTGAGTACTGGATTAAAAGGCATGAACAACCACACATGGCCTGTTGTGTTGAAAAGGCTGTTAATTTTGGCGAGGTAACTCATTAAACTTCAGAATAAATACATTTTTTCCTCAAGCTGTAGACAGAGATGAATAAGGTAGTTTGAGTACGGTGCAGATATTCCCTGCATATTTGTGTGCCCATGACATCAAAATGTACTCTCCCTACTTTTCTATCCTCATGTTGTCTGTTATTGCCTGAGTCAAGGTTTCTACTGCTAAAACAAAACATGACCAAAAAAACCCAAAAAAAACAAAACAAAAAAACAAAACAAAAAACAAAAATAAAAACATGGGTTTATTCAGCTTATACTTCCATATTGCTATTTTTTACTAAAGGAAGTCAGAACAAGAGCTCAAACAGGGCAGGATCTTGGAGGCAGTAGCTAGCACAGAGACCATAGAGTGGTACAGCTTACTGGCTGGCTTCCTCTAGCTTGCTCAGCCTGTTTTCTTATAAAACCCACCAGCCCAGGGATGGCACCACTCCCCATTGATTACTAATTGAGAAAATGGCCTTATAGCTGGTTCTTATGGAGGCATTTCGTCAACTGAGGCTTCTTCCTCTCTGATGACCCTAGCTATTTCAAGTGTTTTTAACTTTTATTAGCTTTCAAACCTAAAATATAAACAGAGACCCTCCTTCCTTCCTTCCTTTCTTTCTTTCTTTCTTTCTTTCTTTCTTTCTTTCTTTCTTTCTCTCCTTCTCTCTTTTTTTTTTCTTGTCAGGCCAACTTTTAAATGTAGATTTTAAAACATGATCAAGACAAACAACCCTAATGGTTGAATTGCGTGTTTGGAGATTAATAGACTCTAGTGCACAGCGTGGTTTTGTAGAGGCAACACAACACCAACATGTCTGTAACGGACATGATCTTCATCATCCCTGAAACAGAACAGTGTCACAGAAATTACAAACATCTGTCACTCACAGACGAATATAAAGCATAGAGCAATAGATTATGAGTAGCAGTCAGAGGCCAGTTTGAAAACAGGAGTTACATATATTGAAACTACGAATAGATGTAGTTTTCTTCTACTACGTTGAATTACAACTTGCTCCTTTTAGATCTCTCTGCAATGCTTTGTAAATATATCATGAGACTAGGATAGAATGGGCATTAAAGAAAGATGTTTACTGTGGGTGATGAAACACACATATGTAGCAGACACACAGAGAAAAAGACCTTCTGCTAAGCAGAGTGAGGACTCTTAGCCAAAAAATAGTCTCCTTGAGGGCTGGGATTTTTTTTTAAGCCTCTGAAGAGTTTTCCTCACTTAATTTAGGTTAGGTTAGTTTGAAGAAGTCTGTCATCTTGAAAAACTTCCACGGACCCTCTCTCTCTATCTATCTGCTTTCCAGAGAGGGATCCTAGCCTCTCAAAGGGGAAGTGGGGAATGTTATAATATCAAAAACAAACAATTAAACAACCCCTTTAAGGATACAATAAAGAAGATAAGGATAGACTGAAAATGTTTCAATTTAAGGAATGCTTCCAATAAGGAGTGTTTGACCTAACTGGAGGAAATTACTGAGTTGGTCTCTTAACTTACTACCAGAGAGAACCCAAAGCCATCCAACAGGCAACATACTGCAATGGGAGTGCATGGCGTCCTCTGAAGGAGCAGTGAAAGGGGAAAGCAACAGAAAAGGAAGCCAGAAGCTACACAGGGTGAGGCACTAGGGCTTGAGGGCTACTGCAATGGAGGGCTCTTGCAGCTTTTGAGTGATCTTATGAGCAGTCTATGTTCTCAGTTAAAACTTTCACTCTAGCTGCTAGCTGACATCAAGATGTCATGGGCAGATAGTCATGATTAGGAACCACAACTGAGCTCAGCATGTCTGGCTCTCTTTCTCTCACTGAGTTTTTTATTAGCACATGCAAGCTCATGTTTAGGGTGACTTTATCTTTCCATGGGTCAGATGCTTATGTAGACAGTTTGGGTCATAGGTAAGAAATGCAGGACATGATGAATCTCGACTAAACTGCAAGGCTGTTTTCATAGGTAGTCACCACTGATCTCACGCTAGGTCCTCTGCTTCAGCCTCCTAAGAGACATGGAATTACAGATTTGTCATGGGTCCCTATGCCAATTTTTTGTAGTTGAATTGGTGAGTGTGGGAATCCACCATCTGTGTCCAAGCTGGGTTTGGACAATTGGCCTCAATAAGTCAATTAAAGGAGTCAAATTAATACTAGAAAACAAAAAGGAGACTTAGTCAACGTGGTTACACTGGGAAGAGGAAAGAGTACATCTAGTGAGACTTCCCACCTCCAAGTACACCTTGAAGGAGGCTGACATAATATTAAAGCTTAAATAGCAGACCAAGATTTGAATGCCTAAGTAGCTCCAATCAAGGTATCTCTCTGCCTCCCACTGATCATTGATTGATCTGGGCTTCAGTCTCACCCTATAAGATGATCTGACAGGTTACTAGAAATTGTGAAATTTCTTTCAGGGAGACATGTTCCCCAGCCTTAGTTCTTGCTATCAAAAAGAAAAATTCTCAAAATAATTTTATAAAGTCTATTCGGTGTGAAAGCATGAAAACGGAATCAATTTCTCAGAGGTGGACAGTGTATAAATGTTAGCTCTGAAATTATATGAGGTTTAAAAGTTCTTTAATAAATCTCTCAAGTAGTTGACACTGCAAACTGTTGGGATAAAATTAGCCACAAGGGAAAATTGGTCTGAGGAAAATCGAGTAATTTGCAAAGTTTCACTATTTTGATGTTTGTTTTCTTCTCCACATTCCCTATGTGATGCTTGAAAGTTCAAAGTTAGCTTTCTGTAATGTCTGGGAACCAACGTCTCATTCTGCCCCAGGCCAGTGTTTCATTAGGTAAGAAACTATCACATGTTAACTTGAAATCACTCTATCCATAGACTAAATCCAGTTCTTCACTCTGTCTTCTAGGACACACTATCGAACATTCCAGACAGAATGCTGGCCCCATGTGACTAGGAAGTGCCACGAAGATGAGACCTGCATTAGTATGTTAGGCCAACAAGACCTTATTTGTTCTGGGAGTGACAGCTGCAGGACTGCCTACCTAGGAACCTTCGGGACAGTCCTTCAAGTGCCATGTGTTTGCAGGAGCATTACACAGAATGAAGAAACATTGTGCATGATTTTCCAGCACATGCTTCATGGCAAATCATGTTTCAGTAAGTTGTCCAAATAAAAGATTGTCTTTTATCTATCTGCTTACCTACATATCATTTTTCACTATACCAAAATAGGAAAGAAAGAGAGAGAGAAACAAAGAAATAAAGAAAAAAGAGAAAAAAGAAAAAAATAATAATCCAGCCAACCTGAAACAAGAATGTTCATAAAGAATTTGTGTTTGTTATTTTGGTTATGTTTGGTTTTGCCTTTTATTTCTCCTGTATCAGAAAGTGATATGCTGTTTAAATTGATGTTACTATTCATTATAATTTACTAATTTAAATATGAAAAGCATAAAGGGCTTCATTTACATGCTGAACATATCAATTATTATTTGTTCTGTAAAAAAAAAAAATTAATTCCAAAACATTGGTTGAAAATCATTAACCATTTAGTTACTTAGCTGAACAGTTTTATACACTGGCCTTGAGTGAATTGTGTTTTGTTTAGACTCCCTCAAGTACTGACACAGATACCCGAGGCTGGATTGACCAAGTTGGTATATTTAGCAAACACTGTCAGCTCGTACAGCATATTTCTCCTCTGGTGTCTCCTTCAGCAGTAAAACCTGGGACTGTTACATGGTGATGCAGAATTCCTAGTGACTAAAGCCAAATATACAGGTATTTCTTAAGAATCTCCTGCTGTCATACTGTGAGCAAATCAAGTCACATGCCAATCTCAGGGTGACTTCAGGAGCAAACTCCACAAGGATGTGGATAGGCAAGATGGGCTCACCAGGACTGATTGACTTTTAAAAGTCTACGATTGAAGGTGTCCTGCCCCTGTTGTTTATTTTTCTGTTCCTTTGTGCTTTATCAAATCTGCTCATTAGCTTTTAGTACTAAGATGTAAATATATTTTAAGTTAATATTTAATTTAGGGAAAAGGAAACTGAAATTTAGGCACTGACTTGATTGGGGATGAGTACACTGACATCACTGTCTTGAGATTCTCAAAAGTTTTGTGAAAACATCTCATAGATCAAAGTAGAGGAGTTTGGAGCTTCCCCTCATGTGTGTTTCTGTCTGCTGATATTCCCCTCTGGCCAGTGACAGGTAGTTTTCCAGATCCAGCTGTTTCTACCTGTTACCCTTAGCCTTGCATGTGTTCATTCCAAAGGAGTGCCGTGTGTGCCTTGTTTCAGCTCCTTTCCCTTTTGTACACCGACCCATGCACTTGGTCTGTGCTCTGCTGTCTGAGCACAGATCAGGCTTTTCCATTGGGCATCCACCACATCCATGTCAAAATTCTACAAGTTCTATTTGTTTTTAGACCTCAAGCCAACTTCATTAACAATTTAGTGTTTTGGTTTGGTTTAGTTTATTGTTTTGGTTTGTTGCAATATGGTGCCGCTCAATATTTTGATTTTTTTTCTTCTGATGATTTTTCAACATTTGCCTTGTAGGCTCATTCAATTAGGCAGTTGATCATGCTCAGGGATGAGTCTATTCTAATGCAAGTCTGTATTCTCCTACATGATTGTATCCATGATGACCGTATTATCTTTGAGACGTCAGTACTCTGCTGGATGGTATAACCAACAGCAGAAGCTCCACACAGGATGGGTCCCTCTTACTGCAACACAGACTTTGTCAGCATTAAAATCAACCATCTAAGAAAGACTAGGTACTTTCCAGCATGTACATCTGATTTACCATAGGGAACCAAAGTGCTTGTCACTCAGCCTCAGAACAAGGAAAGAATAAGTAGTATACAGCCTAGCCATATGGGAGTGTTTATTGTTTGATAGTGACAGCAATGAACATCTCTTACTCACACCTGACAACAACTAATGGGACCATACATACCTTCCAGAAGTCTGGACGTTATAGTCTAACTATGCATCAGAAGGAAGAACACTGGGATTATCAACCAACAGCTACCATTTACTGTCCCTCTTAACAAATATAAGCTCATTCTTGAGTTTACACAGAGAAGATATTTATACCTTTCCTAGAAAGATATCTCAAAGTTTTCCAAATTTCCATTCTGACACTAACTCAAAGTCAATCGTATGATATGCAATCCCACGTCTTGCCTTACAGTAAGCAAAGAAGCTATGAACACCGGACTTTTCACTGCTATCCCATTTACTACAAATATCAAGTACACACACACACACACACACACACACACACACACACACACACACAGAGGGAGGAGGAGGGGGGAGGAGGAGGGGAGGGAGGGAGGGAACATTACTGAGTACAGAATAATGAGATCCAGCTAGAAAGCACAGGAAGCACACTGTAGTGTAGTTTACTAAATTATACCCTGGATCACACGTCTTCAAAGAACCACCTCCCATTTCTCCCATTTTATCTTCTATGAGGTTCTTCTTGGCCTGATTTTTCCAAAACCAGACCTCAGTTCATAGTTCTCCTTGTTTGGAGAACTCTGGCTTCTTTGATGACTACAGAACTCAGATCAGACTCAGATTTCCCATTTTTTAGAGACTTTGCAAAGCTTAACAATCACGTGGTTTGGGGTTTGTTGTTGCTCTACAACCTAATCAGGGGTTTCTTGGGCAATATAAACTCTTAAGCGTGCGCTAATTTTCTAATCTGTCTTCTTTTGCTTAGTTTCATGTGCCAAAAGGCAATTTTTAAAAAAGAAATCGTTTTATTTTAATTTAGTTCCACATCTGCCTTATTCCTGACTCCTTTATATCCAAGACTTTCTTACTTAATGGTTTAAGGTAGTCTTAAGAGTAGGCTTGAGTGGAAAGGCTACCCTGAATCTAGCCTCAGCCACCTAGCTGAGTCCACTTGACTGGACCTTTGTATCTCTTACTCATGGGGAACCTACAGTTATCTTTTTCAATATTAGTTCACATTTTAATATCTCTCATCTCAGTTTGAAAAACTAATGAGTCCCCACTTCAAGTCTCCATTCTTGTTAGAAAACCTTACACAATGCTCATGTAGAATAATCATTTCATAATGTTATTTGTGCTGTCTAATAAAACCACCTGATCTGAGCTGTGGGTTATAAGGATGCTGGGTTTTCCTTTCTAGTTGTACAATATCACCAGCCTCTGTAGAATACAAAGGTCAGCTTCCTTCCCAGACTCCCATCGGCACTTCTCATCTACCCGAATGCTTCTTATTCCTAAGTATTTCAGGTTTATACTATGGCAACACCACATTATGATATGCATATTTTTATACAGGTGTCTATCTGATCAGTTCCTTTTGAGTGATGACACCAAATATATATCAGTAGATTGACACAAAATGTAATGCCTCACCAACTTAAGATAATTACAAAGAGAGCAGTTAGGGTGGAAATTGAAAATTATTGGAATCCAGGTGTCACAGAGCTATCTAGTAACTCCAAGTTCTCTTCTGGGCTCATAGAGCCCACCCAACACATCTACCCTGCTAATGAAAAATACAACTCGTGCTCCAGACACCTAGGTGGGTCAGTCCTAAGTGGCTTGTTCATCACTTTCACTTTCATTTACCTGCAAGGGAACCTGGGAAGTTCAATTCACTTCTGGTAGAAAGGGAAATGAATTTGGTGTATTTCTAGCCAATCTCTGCCACTATATCTCCAACAAAATACATAAAGCAGCATCCTCTAATATTGATCTAACTTATTCATTACTATGCTGGTAAATACAAATTCATGTCTGAATATGTCTGACACTCATAGAAGAATACAAAGCATAGAGCAATAGATTATGAGTAGTAGTCAGAGGCCAGTCTTAAAAACAGGAGAAGTCATTAGTTTGTACAAATATATGTAGTTTTCTTCCAATACATTGAATTAAAACTTGCTCCTTGTGGAAATATATCATGATACTCTGTAAATATATCATGATACTCTGTCATAGAAGAAGAAAGGCCAACTACTCATCCTTGGAACTTTGTTCTCCATTTTAGTGACCATGATCTCTGGAACACTTAAATATGTGTATGCAAAATGCTGAATGGAGCTCTGTGCTGGTTAGTTTTTGTCAACTTACCAGCAGCCAGAGGCCTCTGGGAGGAGGAAACTTCAACTGAGAAAATGACTCTATCAGATGTCTGTGAGACATTTTCTTGATTAATGATTGATGGGAGGGTTGAGGCTACTGTAGTACCACTCTGAGCAGGTGGTCATGGATTGTATAAAGAACCAATACAAGGTGCCATGAGAGGCAAACTTGTGCTCCTGCTTGACTCCCTGTTCTAACTTCTCTCAAAGATAGACTTTTATAGAGATATACAACCCCAATAACCCTTTCTGTCCCAATATTTTTGATCATAGAATATATCATAGCAATATAAAGCAAACATCTTATTTTACTGCATAAACTGAATTTTGCTAGAGAAAGAATGTGGCGAAGGTACAGGTACAAGGCAAAGCATTGCTAAGTTGCTGCTGCATCAAGGGAGACTAGTGTTTTATGGGAAGTGTTTTGATCGTAAGAAGGAAAGAAAAACTCTGTACCCAAAGTAAATATACATTTCAGCTACAAGGCATTCCTGACTCCTTTTAGATAGGACAATCGTTTCATCAATTTACTGGTAGTCTGCCAAAATAAGGGCTCCCTACAGGTCTTTGGTGATGCTGGAAGACTTGCCATTCATCATTAGAAGGATCTCTACTAGCCAGCCTTAGGGAAAAGAAATCCATTCTGTGATACCCAGAGCTAGCTCCCATCTTTCCCACTATAGCACCATCATACTTCATCTCATGGCGTAATGAGGTTGTTAAGAGACCCTGCAGACTTACACTGCATAACCTATTAACTTCACCTTTGTATGGAGGGCATGTTATGGTGGATGGAGTCTCCCAGAGACACCTGCCCACTTTTTACCACTAGCATACAGCCTTCCGCATGCTGCTTCCCCTTCCCTTCCATGGTTACAAATTTCCATAGTCGTACTTTTCATCTCATTGATCTAGAAATTAACCACCAACTGTAAGTTTTATGTCTAGCCACTTCTCTTTCTAGACAAAGCAAAATTGAGTACCATGCATGCCTGCAATGAGGGGTTCTCTTTCACCCTACTCTCTCGGGCTACCTCTGTGTTTGTGGTTTGTGGCAGATGTCCATGAACTACACGCAGTTATCCTAGAACCAGTTACCTAATTGATCTGATAATATCCAAAGATATATTTCAAACAGCAAACAGGCTTTGTGTGCTGTGTGACCTTATTCCAAAGCAGAAGAGGTGTGTCCTGTAGCCATCCTCATGTAGCTTACCAAAGACTGCACAGCACACTGAGAAAAACTTCCATGTATCAAGTGACTATTATATAGCAAGAAATGCATGTCTTCTAAACCCATTACTTTAAAAACTATTGTTTGGGTTTTGGATTTAAAACTAGTCCATTAAATGGGCTTCCAGGTTTTACTTCTGGGTTTTTTCTTTATACTTTACAAAACCATACACATTTTCAAGATTCTCTACTAAGTGTTCACAGAAGGTAGTTGGTTCTCCCAATTTTATTTGGAATAAATATTCTGTTATAAATGAAGGCCCTAATAGGCCAAACACAACTCCAAGCCAAAGGGAATTAACTAATATTAAATATTTGATTCCCAAACTTAAATCACCCTCAGAAATATCTACAGAATTTCTTATATAAAACCAATCTTGTCCAGATAACTCTGACTGTCGCCAAGTTTGGGAGCCACTGATCTTATCCACATGTGGAAAACTTCAGTCTCCTGTGTGAAGTCCAAGAGCCCCCTTTGCACATAGCTCTCGGGGAACAAGAAAGGTCTGCATGGGGAAAAGGATAGTTACTAAGCACAGAGCCATGAAGCTCCTCTGGTGGCACACTTTGTCCAGTCCTCCCAACAACTATAGACACACAATAGTAACCCAACAGTGAAAATGCACTAAATCCACAGTAAATCCACAGAAGCAGAAACAAAACAATATGTATTCTTTCTTGGTGGCTGCCCTATCCTTGAATGCAAGCGATATTTTCCCCTTGTTAGAATTAAAATTAAGATCCTCAATCTTTTATTTCATCTTAAGCCAAAAAAAATTTTAATTCAAATTTTTAAGTAAAAGAATCAGGAGTTAACACACGCAGGCTTCAGATGTTCGCTGTAATGAGAATATTGGCTGTCTTTATGTCCTAACACTGTTCTCTTGTGATCTACTTCTTTAAGTTCTGAATAGTAAAATGTAAATTTCAATTTAATAATTGGATTCATTTCACCACTGCAAGTAAACCACTATTCAAACATGACTTTGTTCTTAAATTAATACAGCACCTAAGCTGCCTATGTTTTCCCTGTATCTATGAAAATACAGATGGAAGAAGATTGTTTCCAAAGGATTTCTACACCCA
>JANHMN010000007.1:80331956-80348706 GCA_030674055.1 Rhabdomys pumilio
AGAGTTCCAGGAACTTTATGTTAAGTTCCGTCTTTAAATAAACCACTTGAACTAGCCAAAACCACTGACTTTTTCTTGGTGTCTACACAAAACTCTAATTCAAGTTTAGTTTCCTTCAAATTCAGTCCAGGTGCTAAAATAGTCTTCTGGTTTTCAGGGAACATTTAACAGACTTTCTCTAGTCTATATTCATATTTATTGTGTAGTCTCTAAGCATTCAAATATGTTGTATTTTCTGGATTAAAGTGGCTCCATGGTGAATTTGTAGGTCATCAAATTCTTAGACACTTACTTATAAATTTATGTTTTTCCCTTTTAGAACTCTGTGATTATTCCTCTAGGACCTTGTTTTTCATTATTTGAAAAGGCTTTGTGGTTTTTTTGTTTTTTTTTTTTTTTAAGATCAAGCATGTGTATTTTAAGTTAGCAATGAAAAGAATAATAAAAACAAACAAACCATTTCTTTAAAATGAGTTCAGTTACAAATCAATATAGAAACATATAACCATGATAAATTCTATAAGTTTTGCCTTTTATGTATTTTAATTTATAAACTTAGAATTCCAAATGTTTCTTTGGGCTTGAACCTCAGGAGAAAAACAGTGTTTTTAACTTTTATTAGCTTTCAAACTTAAAATATAAACAGAGACCCTCCTTTCTTTCTTTTCTTTTCTTTCTTTCTTCCTTCCTTCCTTCCTTTCTTTTTTCTTTCTTGTCAGGCCAACTTTTAAATGTAGATTTTAAAACATGATCAAGACAAACAACTCTAATGGTTGAATCACATGTTTGGAGATTAATAGACTCTAGTGCACAGTGTGGTTTTGTAGAGGCAACACAACACCAACATGTCTGTAATGGACATGATCTTCATCATCCCTGAAACAGAGCAGCATCACAGAAATTACATAGCTAACTCACAGGAAGAATCTGACGCTCAGTGAACAGTAACCTTGAGGAATGTGGGAAATCACGGAAATCCAGAGTCTTGGGCAACTGTAGGCCACATGTTCAACGAGGGCTAGACAGACAGACATTTATTGTGTACAAAATTTTCCTCCAAATGTTAGTTTTGCCTGACAGAAGCATGCTGCTACTAGGGGGCCATGTCTTGGGACTGAAGGTAGTCCCTCAGGTCTCATCTCCCCACTGTTGGACATTTCAGCTAAGGTATCCTCATTGAGTCCTAGTAGCCTCTCATATCCCAGGTACCCAACCCCCTGACACACACTCCCAGCTGTGAAATATTTACATTCACTCTCCTGGTCTTCTGGGCTTCTCTCCTCTCTCCCCATACCTGATCCTGCTCCCCTTTCCCCCTCTTGATCCTCTCTCCCACTCAGGTCCCTCCCTCCTTCTGCCTCCCTCCAGTGATAATTTTGTTACCCCTTCTAAGTGAGATTGAAGCATCCTTACTTGGGTTTCTTTCTTGTTTAACTTCTTAGGGTCTGCGAGATGTGCCATAGGCATTCTGTACCTTTTGGCTAATATCAACTTGTCAGTGAGTACATAACATGCAAGTCCTTTTGGGTCTGGGTTACCTCACTCAGGATTATATTTTCTAGTTCCATTCATTTGCCTACAAAATTCATGATGTCCTTGTTCTGACTAGTATTCCATTATGTAAAGGAAACACATTTTCTGTATTCATTATTTGGTTCAGGGAAATCTGTGTTGCTTCTAGTTTCAGGCTATCACAAATAAGGCTGTAAGAACATCGTGAAGCACATGCCCTTGTGGTATGGTAGAGCATCTTTTGGGTATATACCCAAGAATGGTATAGCTGGGTCCTCAGCTAGAACTCTTTCCAATTTTTTGATGAACCACCAAATTGATTTCTGGGGTGGTTGTACTAGTCTCACCAACAATGGAAGAGTGTTCCCTTTTCTCCACATCCTCACCAGCATATACTGTTGCTTGGGTTCTTAATCTTAGTCATTCTGATTGCTGTGAAGTGTGATCTCAGGGTTGTTTTGATTGACATTTACTTGATGACTAAAGATGCTGAACATTTCTTTAAGTACTTATTGGCCATTTGAGATTCTTCAGTTGAGAATTCTCTGTTTAGCTCTGTACCCCATTTTTTAATTGAGTTATCTGGTTTTCTGGAGTCTAACTTCTTGAGTTCTTTATATATTTTGGATATTAACCTTCTATTGGATGCAGGGCTAGTGACGACCTTTTCCCAATCTATAGGCTGCCATTTTGTCCTCATTTTTCTAAGAAAATTTGGTATTCTGTAACTTTGCTGAAAGTGTTGATCATTTAGAGTTTGGTGGAATCATTGGACTCTATGATGTATCCTATCTGTGCTAGTTGGTTTTGTTAACTTAACATAAACTTAGACCTATCCAAGAAGAGGAAACCTTAACTGAGAAAAGACCTTCATAAGATTGGCCTGTAAGCAATCAGTGGAACATCATCTCGATTAATGACAGAAGTGGGAGAGCCTCATTCACTCTAGATGATAGCATCCCTGGACAAGTGGCCCTGAATGTTATAAGAAATCAAGCAGAACAAGCCACTGGATACAAGCCAGTAGGCAGTATTCTTCCATGATCTCTGTCTTAGTTCCTGTCTTTAGTTTCTGCTCTGACTTCCTTCAATGACTGACTGTGATGTAAAATGTCATGATATTTTATCAGAGCACTAAAAACTCTAAGACACTGTCATATCTGCAAATAAAGGTCACTTGATGTCTTCTTTTCCTCTTTGTACCCTTTAATTTTTCTTATTTTGCCTTATAGCTCTAGCTAGGGTCTCAACTACTGTATTGAAAAGGAGTGTCTATAGTGATAGCCCTGTCTTATTTCTGATTTTAATGAAATTACTTCTAGAGTTTCTGTATTTAGGGTGATGCAGGCTGAGAAGGTTTGTCTCATATGTATATAGTCTTTGCTATACATTTATTGATTTGTTTAAGTTAAATCATCCCTACATCTCAGAATCAAGTCAACGTGATTGGGGGGAATGAATATGCTGGTTAGTTTTGTCAACTTGGCACAAACTGGAGTCATTTGGGAAGAGGGAAACTTGACAGAGAAAATGCTTCCATCAAATCGGCCCATGTGCAAGACTGTGAGGCATTGTCTTGATTAATGATTTATGTGAGAGTGCCCAGTCCACTGTGGGCAGAGTTAGAAGAGGCAGACGATCCTGAGTTGCATGAAACAGAGCTGAAAGATCCATTGGAAACAAGCCAGTCAACAGATTTCCTCAATGACCTGTTTCACTTCCTGTATCTAGGTTCCTGCATTAAGGGCCTGATCTGATTTCTCCTCAAAGTGGACTGTCACCCATAAGGTTAAATAAACATTTCCTCCCCAGGTTGCTTCTGTTCATGGTGTTTATTGCAACAACATGAAAGCAGACAAAAAGTGTGTGTGTGTGTGTGTGTGTGTGTGTGTGTGTGTAGTTATTGTTCCTCTGTGTGTGTGTGTGTGTGTGTGTGTGTGTGTGTGTGCACGTGTGTGTTAGACTTGTATCTATCGTCACTAGACATATTGATCTATTTTATGTCTTTTTTGTGTCTTGTCTTTGGTATTAGAGCATTGGCAGCTTTAAAGAGGATATTTAGAAATGGTCCTTTCACTTCTAGTGTGTTAATAATTTGAGAAATACTGGGTTTTCTTTTCATGAAAGTGTGGTAGAATTATAATCTCAAGCCATCTGTACCTTGATCTTTTTCTTTTGTCTGAAGACTTTTTGTTACTCTTTCTGTCTCCATATTTTTATGATCTGTTTAAATTGTCAATCTCCTCTTGGCTTAATTTTAATGCTTCAGATATATCCAGAAATCCTTTGATTTCTTTTAGCTTCTCAACTTAATAAAGCATACATGTTTTCAAATCCTGTTATAATACTCCCTTACCAGTCTATAATTTTATTAATTTGGATTTTGTCTTTCTTCATTTTGATTAATTTGATTAAGGGTCTGCCAATTTTATTCATAGAACTAGCTCTTAACTTTATTGAACCTTTGAATTATTTTTGTTGTTACTTTTGTTTTAATTTTATTGATTTTTGACTTGGTATTATTTTTTCCTATCTTGTAGTTTTGAGTTTGGTTTATCATTTATTTTTCTAAACTCTTGAGATACATCTTTAGGGCACTTATTCGTGCTCCATTTGATTTTTTAAAAAAATATATCTACTTAACACAATGAACTTCCCTCATAAAACTGCTTTCAGTGTGTCCCAGAGATTTTGGCATCTTGGGTTTTTATATTCATTTATTTCCAGGAATTTTAAAAATTTCATTTTTGTTTATGTTGTTCTTTAGTGTTATTTAATCTCAATGAACTCTCTTAATTTTTAAATAATCCTTTACTATTGATTTTGAGCTATTTGAATCATGGTCAGGGAAGACACATGGAGATACTTCAAATTTTTTTGTATTTCCTGAGATTCACTTTATATTCCAGCATGGGATCTAGTTTATAAAAATCTCTATGGACTGCTGAGAAGAGTGCAGATAATGTGATGTGTAGGCAAAACATTCTTTAAATATCTGTCAGCTCCATTTGATCTATGATATCATTTAACTTCAAGTTCAGCACATACATGTTTAGAATTTCAATTTCTTCTTGGTTGACCATCCTGGTGATCAGAATAAAGCATCTTTTAGTGTTGGCTAAAGGAAGACTCTTAACTGAGAAAATATTTTCACAGGATTAACCTGTGGGCAAGTCTTTAAGGCATTTTCTGGATTGGTAATTGATGTGGGTGAATTTAGATCACTGTGAATACTGTCACCCTGGGAAAGTGGTTCTGGGAGGTATAAGAAAGTAGTCTGAGTAAGCCAAGAGTGGGAAAGCCAGTAAACAGTAGCAGTAGCAACAGCAGCAGCAGCAGCAGCTTGAGTTCCTGCCCTGACATCCTCCGATGATGGGCTATGATGTGGAAGTATACGAGAAATAAACCGTATTCTCTCCAGCTTGCTTTTGGCCATGAGTTTAATCACAGCAATAGAAAACCTAACTATAAACGTTGAACAATGACTAATGAAAAGAGTCCTTGACAATGAAAGTTAAAAGGGAGGGGTGTTTGAGCAATGTTTTGAGGAAGGAAAGGGAAAGGAGAAATGTTATAATTATATTATAATCTCAACTATAGAAACACCCTCAAATTCAACCAGAAGAGACGCTGATTGTGATTAACAACTAATGTGGTGATACCTGTTTTGTTAAGTAAAAATAAACTGTGATTATGTCTCAGATATACTCATTTAAAAAATGCCATAAGCATGGAAAAATAAGACCTTTAAATTTCTATCTTCTTTTATTCTTTGAGAATTTTATACATTTATACAATTAAATTTGATCATATCCACCCACCTTTTCTGTCTTCCAACTTTCCTTGGATTTCTGCAACATGTCTACCTTCCTCCTTCCAATTACATGTGACCTCCCCTCCCAGCCTTCATTTTTTAAAAGTAACTCATTATTACTGCCCATTGGCACATGGCCATTCAACAGAGCATGGATGACTTTGATCTCAGAGTTCTCCTTGACTTTACTGTTCTAATGGATGAAAATTGAGATACAGGCTGCAGAACCTTATCATCACTTGAGTATCAGGACACTCCCTACAATGGTCAGAAAATTGTGCAGAATATAGGTTTCCCATTGTAAAACTGGGCTTGAATGAGAAGTGCACCCCTTGGCTGGCTGATAGTACATGCTTTTTACACAGTATTTCACAACCTGAATAGTTGGGCATGCCATATTTGCTATGGTAACACTTGCAGCTTTGACAAGACAATGTTGTTCTGAGGGCTGTCACCTGCATTGGGAAATTCACAATAGACAAACAGCCAAGAGAGTTTCCTCTCAAAGACTAGATCAAAATTTTAAGAAAACTTACATCATTTCTTTTTTTGTGTAAGAATACTTACTCTTTCTGCTAACAGGGAACTGAAATTTGGAGAAAAGGGAGTCCACTCTTGCTAAGATTACCTCTTATTTGCCTTGCTTTTAAAATTATGAAAATCATTTTAAATATTTTGCCCTTTCTCATAATAGGAAATACTTGTTTGCTTCTATTAATATATTTAAATCTACATTGCATATGTTGTTATAATAAACCTAGTAATTCCCACCTAAATGTACCTAAACTGTAGGGCAGAGCTTTGCCATCTGCAAACCCAGTGAAGTTTGCCATAGTGTGCCATTATTGCTAGGTTTTGATGTATACATTTGTGGATCTAAATTGGTGCCTCTTGGGCCCTACTTCTCAAAGTACATGCACAGAGAGCATGCTCTAAGCAACTTGAAGCCAGGCTGTGTAGATCCACAGCCTCTTTCAACTTCTTCTGAATTTTGGCCATGAGAGGAAGCAGGTTTGCGTCCATCTTCTATCTTTGTTAGTATTCCAAACAGATACTCCAAAAAATTACCTGGCACGTTTTATTTGAGGTCCTTTCAAAATTCAAAATTCTCTCAAGAGAAGATAGATGGAAAGGATAGCCAAAAGACACGTCCATTCCAGTTTGGGAAAATGCTGGTTTTATTTTCACCACTCGGTTTTCTTGCACACAAACGTTACCAATAAAAGCCAGCTGGTTCAAATTTTGTCTGCAGATCTGAAACCCAGTGAATTTGGCTTGGCTTCTTATTTTGCAGAAAATGTTTCACACGGCTCAAATCTGGAAATACTGAAGTATACAAACCCTCAACAGAAACAACAGGAGAACATCTGTCTCCAGCCTTCACTTTTTTTCCCCAACTCTGCTCTTAAAGGCTTAGGTGTTTTTAGGGGAGAAGGAAGTCTGCCACCAAGCATGAAATGATGCATGAATCATCCATGACTACCTTGGCTGTGTGCTTATGCCAAAAAAGAAAGATTAAAGAGTTGCCACTGATGAGTGAGACAGCTCACATTTTGGCACCACTATAGAGGACAGAAACATTTAAGATCACGGAAGAATATAAAGAAACAAACCAAAACAATATTGTTGCAATTTGAACAATAACAGTCTTTATTATGTGAAGGCATTGTGCTATCTTTTCCATTTTCCTGCCTATGCTTTCATTGGCTTAATCCGGTCTCCTCATTGCCTGTAATTGGGGATGGAGTTCATGCCAAGCCTGCATAAGATAAGCAATCTTTCCTCTATACTTTCTGCACATCAGGGTTCTGCATGTGAAGTCATAAAAGCCATTTATTATGAGTGTGTGTATTCCTGGCTTAAAAGACAAGTATTCATGAGACAGCAACATAATAGCATCAGATTCTTCCCATAAAATACCACATGTGAGCATTTAATAGTTAACTGCTCTGGCACCTACACTCTGGAAAATTATCTTAGATGGGGAACTTCTATGGAAAAGGATGTTTGGTACTTAGACAAATTAAGCCTCTTTGACGAGGCCAGTAAGAAACAAGTAAAGCTTTTCTAGGAATCCACTGGTAATGTCAAATAGGTTATCTTCTATTAATATCAATTATTAGTAGTATCAAAATTAGTATTATTAGTATCAAAAATTATTAGTGTCAAAATTAGGATTTCCAAATTTTCTCTTGGAGTCCTTTTCATGAGCCCATTAAAATCCTTACAACATTAGGGTTGCAAGAAAATTTAAAAATCACTCTGTTACCTTGTAAGCTGTAAAGCGCTCAAACAGCTTTTATTCTTCTTGTTCGTTGCTCTCAATCAGTTTTCGAACTAGATAAAACACTGTGGAATGATAGAAACTCCCATCAAGACCAGTGTAAGTTCTCATGATGTCTCAACAGTGTGCCTCTACAACACTGACACCTTTTCTTCATCTCTTTCTTTTCTGTTTCTCTACTTCGGGTGAGAAGGGTTCTTCAGATGGCTGGTTGGTTGATTGGTTGGTTGGTTTGGTTTGGTTTTGGATTAGCACCAAGGCTGCCTAACTTTCCCCATCAACCGTATTCTATAAGTTTATAAAAGTTGGGTTTATACTCTATTATTGCACCAGCACCTGAGTTTGGTGGATAAAAAGTCCCCAGAGGCATATGATAAGGACTTTCAAAATAGCTCAGTTATTTAAGACTCTAGAGTTCACTAGTTTCTGATGGTGTCTACGTTGGTTGGGAGGCAAGGCACTCTAACAAGTGGGAAGCCACATAAATCAGTTGACAAGGCTTGTTTCAAGGGGCAATTCACTGTACTACTCCACTGTGATGTGGTAGAGGTTCTGCAAATGAAGATTTCTTTTTTTCTGGTGGTGTCGGAAGTACCCAGGTCGCCATGAGTCAGCTCCTTTGTCTTCAGTCACTCTGTTTCTAGTACAGACCACAGTCTAAACCTTGAAACAGCATTCTGTCTAAGCTACATGTGGTAGTTATTACCTTGAAAATGTACATGAAGCATGTGTCTACAGCCTTAATAGCTACTCCCAACACTTCTCCATGTTTACTTTGATCCAGTCAGTTTCCCTCACCTTTCCATTTCAGCATGCCTTATCCTACAATGGACACATGGTCTCTTTTATTGTTTTAGTTCTTTAAATATGGCCTGAAAAGAACTTTCAGCTGAGTGCCATCTCCTGACTCAGTGCTGGCTTAGCTGTTGTTGTCGTCCCTTTATCTGATTACATTTCTCTACCAATTGCATTGCTTGACTCCTGTATCGAATAAACCTAAACCTAGACTTTTTTCCCTGTCCTCAGGCCTTTTCTTGTCTCTGCTTCCCCAGCACTGGAAATACATTAAGTTAGCACCACAGCTGGGTTTCTATACTGGTATTGGAAGTAGAACTCAGATCTTTGAGACTGCACAGGAAACACTTTGCTGACTGAGCTGTGACAGCAATTTTTAAGTTAGTTATTGCTTCTGTGTTTATTGTCACACTTGACCCTTCACCTGCTAATTGATCCCCTGATTTCAGAACAAATCCTAAATTTCTTACCCATATCTAGAGGTCAGTGTGGATACTGACAAACCTGTCCAAATACTATTTGAAACTCTCTTTCTATATCCCATAGTTTGGTATACATCAGGAGTAGCAGCGTGGAGTGAGGTGATTGATTTGTTTGGATCCAGGAACAGAGAGAATGGAATCCTGTGCAAAAGTGGCTAAGAGCGATAGAAACCGTGTGGCAATTGTTTATGTATATGTGTCCTTAGTAAACAAAAAGACTTTAAATTAGTATTTACATGGAGAGACACATACCATTTTAATGTAATATCTTCCTGCTTTCCATTGACTGGTTAAAAAACAAGAATCTTCAATGTATATTCTATACTCACCCTTGTTGTGGATAGCCATGACTTGCATTTTGATGCTAATTCCACTATCCAAGGAGTTGATGAGGACAAGGAGTGAATCCTCTGGTGAACCTTCTCTCCACCTTAACTGGTAAAATAAAGGCTAGAGCCAGTGATTGGGCAGTGGAAGGGAAGGTGGAGCTGAAAAGTTTGGAGGAGAAGAAGGAGAGGGGAGAGAGAGAGAGAGAGAGAGAGAGAGAGAGAGAGAGAGAGAGAGAGGACAGAAAAGAAGGAAAATGGAGAAAGAACGGGTTGATTCAGATTACGCATGGCATTAAATAGCCACAGGTAGCTATGAATTTGACATAAGGGATGGATAATTACAGGAAAATTTGTAATATTTAGGTGGGTAATTTATATTCTTATCTATTGGCTCTGAAATTATTGTGTGGGCATCTTGTGAACCTCCATCAGCAGGAGGCAGGGTCAGATCTCCTGCCTTCAAGCTCTTGGAGTCAGCTTACACCCCCACTCCTCATCTCCCCCACCATCTGTACCCCCATTACCTCCATCACCAGGCCAGCTATCCTGTTACCCCGCCATGACTTGAAGCCTACTCTCCTGAGCACTTTATCTGATGAGGGGCAGTGCCAGTTCACCCTCTCACGATCCCAGGGCCAACCCTCCAGACTGCTACACAGGTAGTGAAGGACGAAGGGCTAGGGCATTACCCCTGCACCCAAGCTGCCCCATGACAGATGAGCAGCAAGATCAGCTCACTCAGTCCCCTGCCACCAGGGTCAGCTCCACTGGGTTGCCAGGGTGAGGCGCAGGAACCATTCTCCCAGTGCTGCTCCAGTGAGAGGTGGGCCAAGCTCTACACAGCCCGTGGTCAGCCATGTAGTCCTTGGTGGCTGCCTGACCGAGGATGTCCCCCATGTTCCCTAATGGTAATATGAGCTAAGGACATTGACTCTGGCCCCAACATCTGTGTAGCTATGAGCCCAGACATAACCTTCAGCAGCAGCTCTGGCTGGGACTTCTCCAGGACCTCAGGTGGCTACTCGCAACAGGACACTCCTCTCCACCCGCGAGTCTCCAGTTCCATCTCTCTTCATAATGCTTGAGTGGCTCCACTTCTCTTCCTCTCCCATCTTTCCACCTCTCAAATTGTGGTGGATCCTGATGCAGGCTGGCCACAAGGCTGGTGGCTGCAGGGTGATATCCTCCAGCAAGCAGGTGCCTATGGCCTGCGTATTCAGTGCGTTCGAGGGCAGGTCTGTGGGTGGCATGGCAGTCTGCAGGTCTCTGTCTGTCTTCCTCTTCTCACACTACACTATATGGACGTAGGCAGGGCTCTGTATGTCTATGACCCACCCATACCATGAGACATAAGGCAGACCTGTGAGCATCTTTTCTCACCTGCACATGTTGGCATGATGGAACACAGGTCTCTGTCTTTCTTCCTCCTTCTACACTGTGCTGCCTGGATTTGATTTGATTTTTTTAATGTATCCTAGACCTAAAGCAGCTTTGACCACCAAGCCAGGCATCAAGCTAGGATGAACAAAGGACTGGCAACTGCTCTGTCCTGACTGATAGAAGACCAAGGCTACCAACAAGGCATCCCTTTGCCCATTGCCAGAGGGAGAGAATTTTAATTTTAACTAATGTGTTTCGGTACATTACATGAACACATACACACACACACACACACACACACACACAGAGAGAGAGAGAGAGAGAGAGAGAGAGAGAGAGAGAGAGAGAGAGAGAGAGAGACTTGTATCATATAACTGTAGGTGATTTGCTATCTTAGAACTTTTTTTTCAACCATTTTCTTCTAGCACCTTATAGTTTCTTAGTATTTCAAGGTAAACAGACTTAGTGTTACCAGGGAAATAGTTTGAAAATGCTAAAAGTCTTCAAAAATACTGTGCCTTTTGAAGTCAGCTTTCTAAAATAGATGGCAGTAGATCCACTTCAGTAAAATGGCTCAGATTCTCCAAGAAGTTGCCCGATGAATGGGCACTTGAAAGAGAAGTCTGCTCTAGAAAGAGATGAGTAAATGTCAAGTGATCCAGCAACAAATGCCATGTGTGTGATAAACAAGAAAGGAAGAGATAGCGGGAGAGAGGGAGGAAGAAAGAAAAGAAAGGAGGGAGAGAGGGAGGGAGGGAGAAAAGGAGGGAGGGAAGAAGAAAGAAAAGAGGGGGGGAGGGAGGGAGGGATGGGGGTGGAGAAAGAGAGGGAGGGAGGGAGGTGGAGGGAGAGAGGGAAGAAGGAAAGAAGGGAGGGTTATAGTAAAATAGGCAGGGAGGAGTTGTACTGAAATAGATCCATTATCAGGATTTTATCTTCTTAAGGGAGAAAAGCCAATGAAAATAATACACACCACAGGGAAAAAAACATAGTTTTTGACCTAGCCACAAAGAAGCATGCCTTTCAGAGTAGTGAGGCAAGTAGCATCTAGAACTACAGTATCCTCAGAGATGCTCAAGACTTTAAGTGCCCAGAGAAACCAGCAGTAGTCCTTCAAGAAAACCGCAAAAACTGAATTCAGATTGTGAAGTGGGAAGGAGAACGGTCAGTGTGGAGGAGCTAGAACCACAGAAGGAAAACAGTCAGGTTCCAGGTCTGGGCAGAAGGGGACATCAGCATGTGCAGAGACTCCTTTGTAGGATGCCATTTATCAGTGGCTCCTTGAAAAAACGTGGTCTCTTTAAAGCACATTGAAATGGGTTCCTGGGTCCCCAGGGATCATGGCAGTGATCACAGGACTTTGTTTATTGCCTTGCTTGTTCTTTGACTATTTGTGTTTATTGTCTTGCTTGTTTCTTGACTATTTGTGTTTATTGCCTTGCTTGTTCTTTGACTATTTGTGTTTATTGTCTTGCTTGTTTCTTGACTATTTGTGTTTATTGTCTTGCTTGTTTCTTGACTATTTGCATCTATTGTATTGCTAGTTCCTCAACCTAGAACTGACCTTAATACCTGCATGTAATTAAAATGGTATAAAAGCGAAAAGGAGGAGGGGGGATGGGATAGGGGTTTCTGGTGGAGGGGGAAATGGGGAAAGGGGGTAATATCTGAAATGTAAATAAATAAAATATCCAATAAAAAGATTAAATAAAAAAATTAAAAACACGTTGAAATGATCACTTGTGTAAAGAAAAAAATCTTCATTATCTAAACATGAAGCTTCAAATTACTGTCTTCTGTCTCTCTTGCCCATTTGCAAGACTCAGTAAGTTATCCCATAAAGCAAGATCTTTTTGTCTAGTCATGGTTTGTAGGAAAAAGGTTTTCATGATTTAGTTGGTCAAACATGGCAGGGACAAGGTTTTAAAGTTTTAGCATTCGTACTTTCATACAAATCATTAGACTTATAAAAAAGGTGGCATAGAGTTGGATTGCTGTGATTTTATATGCTATGAAACAAATTACAACAATTTGATAAAGCCAAAGTATAATATTAAATACTTCAATTTTTTAAATACTTATTTTCTTTCAGATTACCCAACTCCTAATGTCAAAGACATTTCTTCATATGAAAGAAAGCATTCAAAAGAAATTACTCTGACTGGATTCAATTCTCCCTTTAATGGTCAGTTAAAAACTCTCTATGAAAATAATGCTTAGTGTCTCTAAAGTACCGTGAATTAAAATTTTTTTTTGAGATTATAATATAATCACATCATCTCGACTTCTCTATTCTTCCTCTAAATCCTCCCAAATACCCCTCCTTTCTCTCTTTCAAATTCATGTAATACATTCATTTAAGTATACATGCATATATTACTAACATAACATTTTCAGTCTGTATGTTACTTGTATGTATGTTTTCAGTATTGGCCATTTGGTATTGGGTAGCCAATCAGTATGCCCCTTCCTGAAGACAAACATTCCCCAGCTCAAACATTCGTCATTTGCCTGTAGTTCTTCATGTAGGGTTGAAGCCTCCTGGGCTTCCATCAATCCACATTAACATGTCCAGTTAATTTCTAATCTTTTCTTCCCAGGAGAACTAATCTATGTTGTTGCGTGCATGGTAGTTACCTGTGCAATTCTCTTCTTGGTGATGCTCAAGCTAAGGTAGGTGAGTGTAGCTCAGAAGAGAGGGAGTGGACAAAAGCAGGGACTTGGATTGAAGGCTAAATATAGCTTTATGTGGGATAAGTCTATGGACTTTCAGTCTTCTGTGTAAGGGAAAATGTGACCGCAGGGGATTCGTTTTATATTGCATTGCAGGTACATATGGATTATGGGTTCCTTTCAATTATAATGTTTATTAATCTATCACCTGAATTTCCCTACAGCAAACTGAATTGTGCTGTTTCCAGTTCACTTATTTAGAAAACTGATCAACTCACATAAGTTGTGTATTGTATGATTCAATTACATTTACCTGAACACATATCATTGTGGCTTCTTGTACGTTGAAAAGTTTTGTGCAAGTTTTAATAAATATTTATTGAAAGACACATTCAATGAGGTCTCACGCCTACCCATAAAAAAGTGCTACTGTCTGTACTCTCTGCAAATCTTTTCCCTTACCTAAGCTGCATTCGTTGCCAGAGTATGTTGATTTTTATAGTTTTAAATCCCCGGATTTTAAAATATTTTAAATTCTTTAATATTGAAAAATAGATAACCTGCTTACTTTTAATTGAAAAGGACAACCTTATATGAAGTATCATGTTTACTTGCTCAATAATTATACATGTATGCATATGTATATTTAGTTTGAATAGCATATATCTTTATATGTGTTTCTCTTTGACAATTGACTACATATAAAAGCTTGCTCAGTCAACTGCACAGTACATGTACACATATTGCTGCCCCAGAAGCAAGCTAAGAAATATAATTACAGAACTTGACAACTAGGCAAGTATTAAAAAAAAAAAAAAAAAACCTGAAGTGACAATGTAAACAGCTATAACAAGAAGCCAGTAGATGATGAATCAATGCTTTGCCTAAGAACACTCAAAATTATTTATTTTTAAATGCAACAACAGTTTAAAAACTTCTTGGCTTCAATGCTTTTAAATGTTTAACTTTTTCTAAACATTTAGTTTAACATCTACCAAAACAAAATACCAAAACAAACTGAATTCTCCAAGACTTGAAGAATTGTCCAAAAATATATTCTATGGATTCCAATGTATTTTTGAAGTCCAAATAGTTAAAGTCAATATCTAAGGAGAGAATTGCACAGTTAATTGGCTATCATTTATATGGTTTAAAATATTTGGAAACACATCTCAATTATTCTGTTTGCTTTATTATTTCATGACAAGAACACTGATATGAAAAAATAGGTTTTTTTTTTTTTTTTGGATCATATGGCTCTTTCCCTTTACTTTTTAACCACATACATTATACAAAGTTAATATTGGCTAAATGGGCTCAAGAGACCTCACACACAAAACGCTACCACACAGACAATATGTTGGAGTTCTCCATGAATTTGACATAATTTTACCTCTGTTTTTACTTGAGCAAAAATGCACAGTTTTTCACTAGAGGACAGAAAGAGTGTTATTATTATTATACACAAAACCTTGAATTTACTCTAATATATATTTATTGATTTGTTCTTTGGTTTTTTTGGCCCTGGGGATCAAACTTAAATAGTCTGCTGCATGCTAGGCAAAAGCTCTACTGTTGGGTCATAGACTGGGCTGTAATGCATATATTTAAGATAATTGATTCATACTATTAAGTAAAAACTATTTTCCACATAATTTCCACATAAAATTGTGTTATGTAGTAAGATTTAGGATTTTTAAAAATTCCAAAATCAAAGGCATCATGAACAGAACAGAATAAAACATAATCAACATCAAAACTTCCTTTACCCATGATCTAAAATTAGAGAATCCTCCTAACCGATTTCAGTCACATATACCCAACAGCCAGTGTAACTTACATAATTATAAGTTTTTAAGAAACATATAGTTGAAAATTTACATGAAAATAGTCCATTAAATAAGATTATTTGGAAACCACAGTAAAATATATGATAGTCCTTAGAGAGCCTTAGAATATTCTACTCTTGAAACTTTATGCTCAGTAACTTCATTATCCCCATCCCTCAACAAAGACGCCACCCCCAAATTTAAGCATGCACATTTATAAGGAGCTGACACTGGCGTCTTAACAACTTCTCTTATTTTCCTATAGAATACCAAGTAAAGAAAGAGATCCTTCACCTATTGAAATGCCTGGAGGTGTCACCATTCAGTGAGCCGCAGATCACTATCAACCACAAGTTCGTGTGGCTAACCTATGGAAAATTATATTTGCCAATAATCTGACTTAAGATGGATTTGACAATATTTAGTCATTAGATATAACAATGCCTGGTACAGTAATACAGCATAATGAAGACAGATATGTCTTTTGTTTTTTAAATAAAATTTGAGTAAATACTTGTAGTGGTGTCATATGATAACATTTTCTTTAAAGGCAATAGGTGTCATGTAAAATATGACAGTTTTGATGAAAGATGACTGGTGCACATATCTTATAGGACTTATCATAATTAATGTGTGCATTTTTCTGAACAATGTTATAGTTTCCCATTAAGTTGGTAAAATTAAAATGCTAATGAGAAAGTTGAGTATATTTTCTATTTGCATATTCTTACTTCATGTTCAATCATTAAACAAATTGGTAACATTGAACATATTTGGTTAGATGACTGCTTATAAAATTAAAACTGACATCCTAAAAATTTTATAACTTAAATAGTATTAAATTTTACTTTTTTGTTTGGTGTGTTAATATCTGTAATTAACATGAATTTAATCATCATGAAATAAAGACATACTTAACTTGCTATTTTCTGTAATCTTTCTATACTGCTACTTTTGTTTGGTTTGTCATCAGTATAATTGTGTTTAGGAAATATATTTACCAATTAATGAATATACACTTTACAAATGCATACAATCATATTGGCAATAGTAGTTCAGCATCTTAAGATTGGATAGTCACACAAAACATAAATATTTAATAGCCCAAAGATGCCATGCAAGGAATTAAAGATACATTTGCTATTGAAGGTCAGATATATTCCTCTTGCTTGGTCTTGTTTTTATTAAAGTGTCTATGTTAAATTAAACTTGAACCTAACCCTTGGTTCTGTGCATTTCGGGCAACTGAAAAGCAATACTTTACATTTGAAAGAAGGCAAGTAAGACTTGGTAAATCACAAATACCTGCAAAGGACTGCCCATTCAGCCTAGTGTGGACCTGCTGCTGAGACAGTGCAGGGATTTCCACCTTCCGGGGCTATTGCTATTCTAGTGAAGACTTGCTAGTGTCTGGAGAAGTGGAAGCACTTCTCTGGAAAGAAATGTTCTGAAAAGAATGTCAAGTTGCTTTATTTTAGTTCAACAGAATTCCCTCAGGTTTTCCTAAGAAATTACCAGCTAGAACTCAGAAAGGTCTCTTGAGAAAAAAAAGTTTAAGACAGAAGAGAATCAAGGATTTTTTGTCACCCCCAAAGCTGTGGCTCATGTGTGTGTGTGTGTGTGTGTGTGTGTGTGTGTGTGTGTGTGTGTGT
>JANHMN010000007.1:80348716-80391216 GCA_030674055.1 Rhabdomys pumilio
TGTGTGTGTGTGTGTGTGTGTGTGTGTGTGTGTGTGTGTGTGTGTGTTTCTGCATCCTAGTGTCACCTATATCAAAATTAATATATATTAGTGATGAGTATAAGATATCTTCATTTTTATTTTTTAAACTAATCACAATGATAAGCCTAGCAAACACAAAAATAAAATCTAAAAGACAGTGTCTGCAATTCTTTTAGCACCCCTATCAGACTAGTTTGCTCTTTCAATCTCCACTGTCCTCAGAATTTAAGGTGAGAACTTTTAGTGTTAAATATTTAATGGCTCTATGTCCCTGACAGGCACGCACACATCTCTGCACCTGGCCAAGAGCTCTGGATTTACAAATAAAAGCAGTGTTATTTTTAATATGTCCTAAGCCTGGGCCATTCCTGAACCTCCATGTGGCTAACCGACTCTCTCCTCCGATATCTTGAGTTATTATATTCTAAAACCTATTCTTTACTTCTGTTATACCAGACTCAATAGGGGGAGTGGCCCCTGGGGCCACTTTTCTCTGATTCTTACATGGTAGCTTCTCTGTCTTTCACAGTTCTCCTGTTTGTATTCTCTTCCTTTCTTCTTCCCTGGTGATTTCTTTTCCCTGTCCTGCATTTTCTTTCCTGGAATCTTCGAAGGCTCACCTCTCTCCACCTGCCCAGTCATTGACCACTGGCTCTTTATTGACCAAAGAACCAACTGTTGCCAGGGACCAACAGTGGACATGCAAATTCCCATGTAAGCGCAAATCAATTCCCCAACAAGAAGTAGCTGAACTCGAAAATGTGGTACATTTACACAATGGAGTACTACTCAGCTATTAAAAACAATGAATTCATGAAATTCTTAGGCAAATAGATGGAACTGGAAAATATCATCCTGAGTGAGGTAACCCAATCACAAAAGATCACACATGGTATGCACTCACTGATAAGTGGATATTAGCCCAAAAGCTCACAATAGCTAAGATACAACGCTTAGACCACATGAAGCTCAAGAAGAAGGAAGACCAAAGTGTGAGTGCTTTGGTCCTTCTTAGAAGGAGTAACAAAATACTCAACCATAACTCCCAGGGTCTAAACCTCCAGTCTGAAAACATAAAGGGAAGGGCTCATGACTCCACTTGTATAGATAGTTGAAGATGGCCTTGTCAGGTATCAGTAGAAGAGGAGGGCCTTGGTCCCTGAAAGTCTGGGTGCCCTAGTGTTGGGGAATTCCAGAGCAGAGAGGCAGGAATGGGTGGATGGGTGGGGACACACCCTTATAGAAGTAAGAGGAGGGGTGGGATAAGGGGTTTTTGGGGGGGTAATGGGAGAGGGGATAACATTTGAAAAGTAAATAAATAGAATATCCAATAAAAAAAACCAGATAATGGAACTGGCAATTGTAGTCGACCAGTTGAGACTTTTTGTCAACAGTTTATTCTGGGGATTCCCTATAATCTTCAAGGACAAGGTATTGTGAAAGGGGCCCATGGAACTTTAAAACAATATCTCCATAAAATAAAAAAGGGGGAGGTATAAAGCCAAACACCACAAATTTATTTAAATCATACTCTTTCTAATTTTAAATTTAAAAAAAATTGGAGCCAAGAAACTTTCTGCTGAGTGTCTATGGCACCCAACAACTAGGCAGACATATGCCTAGGTAAAAAGGAAGAATCCAAGTACAGGCATATGGCATGTTCCCGACCAAGTATCTAATATGGGGAAGAGGGATGTTTGTGTTTTTTCTGTAGGATGCTGAAGGAGCATGGTGGCTGCCATAATGATTGGTGAGACATGCTGTTTCTGAGACAAAGAATGATGCCAACCTCTAAGCTTGCTGAGTGCCCTGACAAGGGTGACTGGGAAGCTGTATTGGACATATGTTCCTGACCCACCTTTGCTTGCCTATATCCCAGATGGGGCAATCTGCCTTGCCTCAAGTTTTTAGACCTTGTGGGACAAAGAATCAAAAAGAGAAATTATAATGACTCTTGTATTTTTCTTAAAGGTGACAAGTTATTTGGACTCAATCATGTACTGGTTTAGAAATCAATCCATTATTGGAAATAACAGTCTTTATTTGGAAGGCTGGATCTGGACATGTTCAGACATATATTTGAAAGGTAGCTGCAGTTCTCTATGATGTTATAATAGCAAGAGATAAAATTGGGACAGGATCTGGGTTTCAAACAAGGGTTAGTGCATGTGTTAAGGCTCTTTTAATTGTCAAGCTAAAATTGGTTTTGTCTTTTCCACAGCATTTATTGTAAGTTGTATTAACTGTATATTTTCTAATTGTGTTAGTATGTTGAAACCTACATGTCTGTTATGGGAGTCTATCAGCAAGCTTTTGTGTTACTGCCCTTAGTATTAGAAAACCTTGATTCTCTGAAAAAAGGTTGAAAGTGCTAGAAGAATTAAGTTAGGCTTTAAGCAGAAGCAAGAGGGTAGCAGGCTTGATTATTGCTGGTATAACAGCTTTAATTTCATTAATTGCTAGCACCACTGCTTCTGCAATAGCTTTGACACAAGGAGTTAAGACAGCTATTTTTGTTAACCATCTAGCAAAAAAAAAAAAAATGTTACTAATGTATTGAGTGTTAGACTTTCGCACACAGCTTAGAACAGACAACACCAGATCAAACAGTTCCAAGGGGTGGGGGTTATTCAGGAGATAGGGCAAAGGTGGGGGGGGGGGGGGAGAAGTAGAAGAAGAAAATGGAAGAAGAGAGTGAAGTCGGGGGTTCTGCCTGTTTATGGGTAGTGACATAGCCTCTCCCAGGTAAAGGTGAGGTAGTCAGGTAGATTCTGGGAGTGTATGGTGGTTGCCTTGGCAACGATGTGGGGGTTGCCTAGATATGATGTCACTGGGTTTGGAGCCTGATACCAACATACCTCCCTTTTTCTTATTATAAAGAGAAGAAAGAAGGGGAGAGGAAGCTCATGGTGTAGGGGGAGTCGGCGTGCCTCTGTGTCTCTTAAACTACTTCCTGCTGTGTAGGGGCATAGTCCATTTTGGGGAGTAGCTGGCTTTCACCATCAGGGTCCACTTGGTAGATGTGTGTATCAGGTTCCTCTGTGGACAGCAGCTGGTAATCATGTAACATGAAGTTCTCTTAAAACGGCATTCTTCTTGGAGGAACCAGCGAAGACCATCTTCTTTATCTGTCAGGACATCTGGCCCCGTCAATTCTGAAGCACCACAGCTGGAATCCTGCAGGTCTTGTATGTAGAAAAGAGAGTCTTGCAGTGTAGGTATAAGAAATGGTTGGTCCATGATCCTAGCATATGTATCTGACAAGACCAATATGGGCAGCCCCCCTAATCGTCTGGCCAATTTCTACAAAAATCTTCTATCTAGTCAAAAAGAAAGCAGGTGTAGAGAACTTAATATTTAGATGGGACAACAGATAGAGGGATGATAGCAATTTGGATTGGTTCCTGGCATCCAGCTATGGGGCAGTTTCCTGACCCTGTTTGGAAAGACTGTTTGCTTTCTGTGGGGGGTCTCTTGAAGCTCGAATCTCCAGATGTAAGGGCTTACTTAGATGGAAACAAGCAGCAGGAGGAGGACGAGAAACCCATGTCTAGTCCAGTGAGGTCAAGCTCAGCTGCTGGAGAGGAGTCTCATTTTCTGGGATTGAGGACAAGGTGGGTGATCTCTATGTCCTCTGGAGCTTAATAGAGCATGGTCCTGTTAGGTTGACATGTATGAAGAAGAGATGATTTTAGGTGGAGGGATGAAAGTGAGATGAGACAAGTGGACCCAATGAGGGAGTCTCTCAAGTTTAGAAGCTGTAGGGGTCACTAGAATTACCTTAAAAGGGCCCTGCCATCTGGGAGACATGGGTGAGGGCTGATGATCTTGAGGGGAGAGAAGGACTTGGTCTCCAATGTTCACAGGCAGTGGACAGGAGACAGTGTGTGGTCGAGGTAGATGGTGGTCAACAAAGTTCCACAAGAGAGAATGGAGGGGAAAAAGTAATGGGGTCAGTAGATGGCCTGGGAAGGGAGAGAATTAGATGAAAGACCAGGGGTTAGGACCAGCCATCCATACATGAGTTCAAAGGGTGAGATGAGAAGAGGCTGCTTGGGGAGAGCTAGTAGCCTGAAAAGAGCCAGAGGTAAGAGTTGTACCCAGTCCAGATGAAGTTCCTGTGATAGCTTGATAAGAGTGGTTTTTAAGGAGCGGTTAGTTCTTTCTACCTTCCCTGAAGATTGAGGGTGGTAGGGAATGTGAAAATGCCAGGGGATGTCTAGGGCCTTAGATAGAATTTGAGAAACCTGGGAACTAAATTCAGGACCATTGTCTGACTGGAAGGAGGCTGAGACACAAAATCGGAGGATGATTTCTCGGAGGAGGAGATGAGAGACTGTCTGAGCCCTTTTGTTAGTTGTGGGAAAAGCCTCTACCCAGCCTGAGAAGGTGTCCACCAAGACCAGGAAGTACTTAGCACATTTGACAGTGGGCATATGGGTAAAGTCAAGTTGCCAGTCAGTTCTAGGAAGGGAACTTCCAGCCTGATGGATAGGAAAAGGGGTGCTATGGTACCTTGAGTTAGGATCTAACATCTGACAGATTTTGCAAGAAGCAGTGATAGATTTTAAGAAATTTAAGTTCTCAGGAGTAGGCTGTAGGTGGGTCTTAACAGGTGAGTCTCAGAGCAGCAGGTGTAGTCGGTCTGCAGCAGCAGTGGAAATTCACCCAGTCAGTGACAGCAGGTAGCAATGGATGGAGTCCACATGGTGTAGCTCATCAGTGACATCAGTCCTGCACAGGTACAGCATCCAGCAGCTGCAGCTGCCAGTGGTTGTACGGCGGATCACAGTTCCCAAATTCTTCGGTCTTAGCCCAATGCACCAGTGTTACATGTCTGTGTCCAGCTTAAAACAGACCACACCAGACCAAACGGTTCCAAGGGATGGGAGTTATTCAGGAGATAGGGCAAAGATGAGTCAGAGAAGTAGAAGATGGAAGAAGAGAGCAAGGTCAGGGGGTTCTGCCTGTTTTGTATGGGTGGTTACATAGCCTCTCCCAGGTAAAGACGAGGTAGCCAGGTGGATTCTGGGAGTGTATGGTGGTTGCCTTGGAAAGGATGTGGGGGTTGCCTAGATGTGATGTCACTGGGTTTGGGGCCTGTTACCAACATTGAGTATACAAAAGGATTTATATAGGTGTCTGGAACAATGGATTGATGTTCTGTAACCCATTCTGAAGGAGGTTCAGGGTTCAAGAGTTAGGAGCCATCCCAAGTGTCATGACAAATATCATTGGAGTAGTGTTACTGTTGAAATTCACAATGATTATCATTATAATTAGAAAAAAGTTTAAAGACACCTGTAGGGTATTTGGCATACTTCTAACACATCTCTGGGTGTGTTACCTTTGCATAGTGAGATTATGAATTTAAAGAATGCTGCTCTGTTGAGCTTTGATGCTGCAGATAGTGGCGATAAAATTATCCATGACCTGAGGTCAGTATTTCCATTTTGTTCAAACCTCAGGAATGGCATATATAGCTTGATCATGCTAGCCCTTCTTGTCCTGGGAATACTTTTATTCCTGCTCATCATGTTAAAGCTTGTCTCAAACTACATCAACAGGTTGGCAGACAAAGTACATGACTTGAAACTAAAAATGGACCTCCAGACAGAGTTATTAATTTAACAGGCTGTCAAGCCAAGGACGGGTAAGATTCTGCACAGAGCCTTACCAACCTAAGACAGAAATGCATTGCTTTTGATACTGCATATTTCACTATGGGTAAGGAAGGCATTCTTATCAGAATAATCTACCATAGACTAAGTCTTGTTTATGCACTAAAAAGGGGGAAGATGTGGAGAGCTTTCGAAGCTGCCTGGCAGAAATCTGTCATTGGCCAAGGACAAGGAAATGGGCTGCTTGGAAGGTATCTGACATAGGCCAAGAACAAGGAAATGGACTGCAGGCAGGAATCTGACATTAGGCTGGAACAGAGAAGTAATTTCAGGCAGAAATCTAAATCCTAGGCTAGAACAAAGAAGAAATTTCAGGCAGGAATCTAAAACTTAGGATAGAACAAAGAAGTAATTACAGCCAAGAATCTAAATCTTAAGCTAGAATAAAGAAGTATGCTTCAGGCATGAAAATGACTTTGGGCTAGGACAGGGAAGTAGGCTCAAATATTTTGGTCATTCTGATAAGCCCTTAGAAGTAGTGATCACAGGGGTGATCACAGTACTCTGTTCATTGTCGTCCGGTGTGTGTTCTTTGACTCTGTGTGTTTATCGTCTTGCTTGTTCCTTGACTATTTGCATCTATTGTATTGCTAGTTTATCAAAATTAGAATTGACCTTAATACTTGCATGTAATTTAAACAGTATAAAAGCAAAAAAAAGGAGTAGGGGGGATGGAATAGAGGAATGGGGAAATGGGATAATATCTGAAATGTAAATAAATAAAATATCGAATTAAAATTTAAAAAAGAAATAGAAAAAGAAAAAAAAGAAGTAGCTGAACTGAATGGTACTTGAATTTTCCAAGTTGTGCCCCAAATACCCTTCTGAGGCATCAATGTCTGATTTCCCAAGTTATTCCCTAAATTCCTCCCTGAGGAGTCAATGTCTGTTTATGTCACACTGGCTGCACCCCAAGAATAAGCTAGCAGAGTGCAGTCTCCAAAGTCTCCCCAGTAGATAAACCTATCATAAAACGTATGCACTTAATCACATGATTATAATATTCTATTGTAAAGTGTATGCACTTAATCAGATGTTTATAACTCTCACAGTTTTCTACAGCTTTCTATAAAAACTACCACATGGCTTTAATAACAAAGACCTGAAGTGTTATTTAAGAAAGATTGGCAGTCTTAAATATAAACACAAAATTTCATAACATTATGAAATTTTTTTCTGTCTCATTCATGTAATTATGTTAGTATATGAAGTACAATATATGATTTTCTGTTGAGTGTAATGAATATCTGGTATTTTCAGTTTGTTATTTCAGCAGAAATAACAAAGACATAATCTAATAAAATATTTTCTAAATCTTTTATATCTAAAAGCAGCTATAAAAATTCTCTGAAGTAAAATATCTTTTCTTAAACCTCAAGTTTGCTTTGGATTTATGCTCTCAGTGCAAATTAAGCCTAGTTTTTTTATTCACAAGTTAATATTTTTAATAAAATTGGCATATGTTGTGGAGAGACACTCTTAAAAGGATTACTGTTTATCATTTATTATGTTCCATAAAATTCTATTGACTGAAACTCTGTGTACATAGGATTGTGTACATAAGATGCAAATAGAATTAATATCAAAATATTTTACGTTGTGGTGGTGCACACCCTTAATCTCAGCACCCAGGAGGTAGAGGCAAGCAGATCTCTGAGTTCAAGCCTAGCCTGATCTACAGAGAGAGTTTCACAAAAAGTGGAATTATGTTGAATTTTCTGAATTCTGTTCTGTGATTAACTAGTTTTTCATCAACATATTTAGTGAAGCAAATACATTTATATATTTAGTGAATGTTTAATTATATGCATTGTATTCTTTTAATCTTTTAAAAAAGTGTGATTGCTGCTTTTCTGCTGGAACAGAATAGGTATAAAGACAGAACAATTATCCAGAAATATCAAATGCCTTAACAGTATAACTGTTAATGAGATTTCAGATAATAATAACAACTGAGTTATTATTAAATAAGATTATTACTATTATAGGGGGCTGTAGAAATGGCTCTGTGGTTAGTAATACATGTAGAGGATATGGGTTAGGTTCCAAGAATAGACATAGTGATTCACAAACCTGCATAATTCTAGTTGCTAAGGGATTCAATGCCCTCTTCTGGCCTCCAAGGTTATCTGATACACATGTGGTGCATATAAATACATGTATGAATACATACAGTCATACCAACAAAATAAAATAAGTAACTTTTTAAAGGATACATGTATGTATGTATGTATGTATATATTCTACATGAATTATATAGTTTAATTCTAACAAAAATTGTTCATTTTTCTATTAATTTTATTTTCAGAGATGAAAATTGGGCCCATGTTCTTGCATATTTTTTTTCGTTTTTAAATTTTTTGTATTTTTTTATTTTTATTTTTTTTACAGTCCAGTCATTAATCCCCTTCTGGTCCACCCTCTCACAGTTCCTCATCCCATTCTTCCTTCTCCCTGTCTCCAAGAGGATGTACCCCGACCCTTGCCAGGCCTCCCATTCTCTAGAGCCTCAAATCTCTAGGGTGTTAGGCCTGTCTTCTCCCACTGAGGCCAGACCAAGCAGTCCTCTTTTCTATATGTGTCAGGGCCCTCAGACCAGCTCTTATATGTTTCCTGGTTGGTGGCTCAGTGTCTGAGAGATTTCGGGGATCTAGGTTACTTGAGACTGCTGGGTCCTATGAGGTCGGGCGCCTCCACAGTTTATTCCAGCCTTTTCCTAATTCAACCATAGGTGACTCTATCTTCAGACCATTGGTTGGGTGTAAGTATATGCATCTTTCTCAGTCAGCTGCTTGTGTGGTCTCTCTGAAGACAGTCATGCTAGACTCCTGTCTGTAAGCACACCATCGCATCAGTAATAGTGTCAGGCCTTAGAGCTTCCCCTTGAGTTGGATCCCAAGTTGGGCCTATCACTGGACCTCCTTTCCCTCGGTCTCTTCTCCATTTTTGTCCTTGCAGTTCTTTTAGATGGAAACAATTCTGGGTCAGAGTTTTTGGCTGTGGGATGATAACCCTATTCCTCTACTTGATGCCCTGTCTTTCTAATTGAGGTGGATTCTACAAGTTCCCTCTCTCCACTGTTGGGCATTTCATCTAAGGTCCCTCCCTTTAAGTCCTGAGAGTCTCTCAACTCCCAAGTCTCTAGTCCTTTCTAGAGGGTCCCCCCACCTCCGAACCCTCCCCTTCGAAGGTTGCATATTTCCATTCATTCTGCTGGCCCTCAGGACCTCACTCCTGTTTCCCTACCACCCCGTGCCTGATCATGTTTCCCTTTTCCCCTTCCCTCCCCTCCCCTCTCCCACCCAGGTCTCTTCCTGCCTCTGCCTCTCATGATTATTTTTTTCTACCTCCCAAGTGTGATTGAAACATTCTCACCTGTGCCCTTCTGCTTGTTAACCTTGAGTTCTGTGAATTTTATCTTAAGGTATTCTATACTTTTCTTTGACTAATATCCACTTATTCATGAGTACATCCCATGCATATCCTTTTGGGTCTGAGTTACCTCACTCATGACGATATTTTCTAATTCTATCTATTTTCCTGCAAAACTCACGATGTCCTCATTCTTAATAGCTGAATAGTATTCCATTGTGTCGATGAACATTCTACAACTGAGCTACATACCTAACCCTTTTTATAGAACTAATAAAAATACTAATGGCTAAAGGCAGTAAGCAACTTCTCAAAGAACCATGGTTTTAGATACATAGAATTACTAATTGAATAAAGACCTATCATATTTCATGATATCCTATTACCCGAGCCACCAATAGTTCCTGCAGCTTTAATTATGAAAGATTTGTACTTGCAAAATAAATAATACTTATTGCTAAACTTCCTTTCATGAGCTTCTATCTAAATTAGTGTATACATTTAACTATTAATTAAGTACTTTTACTTATAAGTAAACAACTTAAGCAATAAGGAATACCTATTATTTTCTCTAACAGAATCCCAAAGCAGATGTCATCAGAGGCTAAGCTTTTGTTCTCTGACAATTTTTGGTGGGTGGAAGAGTTTAAATTTAATTCGATGGATTTAATTGAAACTGTTAATACATATGAATTAATGTGTTGAAATTGTTCTGTTCTGATCAGGATTGACCTGACCCAAAATCATCTGATAATAGTTATAAGTCAAAAACATAAGACACAGACATAAGTCAAAGTGTTTTAGCAAGGGTGACAGGAGACAGCTGCCACGTAGGCTGTTTCAGTTGTAGAAGTCAAAATTACCTTGACCTAGAAAATAGATTAAATGGCCATAGAGTAACTGGATCAGTTTAAGTTTAGTTTTATTTTTCATTTAATTATTTAAAACCAAATAACCCACACTAAGACAGGGTTTCTCAGCCTACAAAGGAGTTTAAGGTTTGGCAATCCAGAATTTTGTTTTCTGTTTCTCAATAAATATGTTTTGCTTACTAGGAAAAGAATGCTTGTGTTTTGCATCAGCAAATTCAGTACCGCTTTTAGCAAAATCTTTCAACAAACATTGGAATTCTTCATTCATCGAAAGGAGGAGGTTCTTCTGTCAATAGTCACAATGCAGAACACAAGAGTAGTGGCAGCTCACTGCTCCGTGGGTTTCTCTTCTTTTTGAAAGCAGAATTTCACGTAAATGTGCTAAGAATAGAGACTTGATCTATTAGCTAGATATATTCACCACAGGAATGCCGAAAAATGAAGGGATAAATGCTTTCCAGATATCAAGAGAAAATAATATAGAATAACAAAATAAGCATGGAAATGCTAAATCAATCATCTTACTTTAAACATTCTCAAAACTCATCTTTAACTCTTTCATTATTGGTATATTACCAAAAGTAACCTATTTTTGCATCCCTTACTTACGGTACCCCAGAATAATTCACTATGTCAAAATATCTATACATAGGTACATTGTATATTGTTTAAACGTATATTTGACATATATGAGGATATATATATATATGTGTATACACACACACACATATATATATATACATACATACATATATATATATATATATATATATATATATATCCTCAAACATATATCATTACCATATGTAGGGTATTGTGATCTACAATTATGCTATTTGACAATACTACAAAAGAGCTACTTATACTCATCTAGTGGTAACTGAGTGCCCATTCATCAACCTCTCTTTTCCTTCTCTCTCCCAAATTTACCCAGGTCCTCATAATCACAATTATACTCTTAACTTTAATGAGATCAGCATTTTTCTCTCAAATTCTGCATAAAAATAACATTGTGAGGCACATGTCTGTCTGTCTGTCTTAATACACTTAATGATATCCAGCTCAATCAATGTAACTGTGAACACCAGACTATCATCCTTTCATGTGAGAATCATGTTCCAGTCTACATAACATACTAAATTTTCTTTATCTAGAGATTTAAACACAAATTACTTTCATCTCTTGGCTGACGTGAACAATGCTACACTAAACAGTAAAGTATAGAGTTTTGTTGGTGGTATCTTTTGTTGTTGTTGTTGTTGTTTTTGAGAAACTAATTTCATTTCCTTTGAAAAATATCCATTTGTGATATGAAATGCATTATGTATGTGTTCTATTTTTAATGTTTCAAAGGACCTTTACTTGTTTTCCTTAATGGTCATAACCAGCTTAACTATCACCATTTAGAACATGTTTGTTCCTCTTTGTCCACACCCTCATGAACATTGTTATTTCATCTCTTTGATAATAGCCAACTTTTGTGGGTAAGATGATGTTTCAATTAAATTTTGATTTACATTTCCCTGATGATAAAGATAATCTTATGAGCCTGTTGGGCATTTGTATGACTTAAAAAAAAAAAACTTGCTAGTTAGATCTTTGACCTTATATTTTCTGTTATTATTTTATAATTGTATTGTTTGAGTTCCTGACATTAATATACATATTCTAGATATTGTTGTCAAATGTTTTGTTCACAGTCCTTGAGTTGCTTCTTTAATCATCTGAGTGGCTTCTTTTTAACTTTGTAATTTGATGTAGTCATATTTGCCTATTTTTCCTTTAATTTCTATGCACTGACTGTTAAACTTTTTAAATCAGTATATACCTAATATAGTTTGGAATCCATAGGAGGAATTTGCCTAAAGCATATGACATTAAGAAGTATATTCTACAAACATACATAGGTCCTTCTGTGGTTCTTCAGCTTCAGTCCTTATAACATTACAAGGACATATGGTTAAACACATCCTGGTCTTTACCTCCAAAATTTCTGATTTGGTTCTTCTGGAATGGGTGAGAATTTGCGTTGCCATAATATGTCAACACTCCTTCACTGGAGGCCGTTGCAAGTAGATCTCAATTCTTTATGTTCATCTTCCTATTCTGACTTTTAGACTTTCTGATATTCTCACCCTTTCCCAGAAATTATGACTAACTAGATACATCATGGTCCAGAGTATTCATACAGTTTTGATTCCCTGGTCTCCTGTTAGCTCTCTAAAAAGTGAAGCAGCTACTTTGCACTCCTATGGGAAGTAACATTGTCAGTTATTTCCTGTGTACTGAAATACTATGCAGTCCTTAGTGAAAGCCAAATTCAACCTCATTCTTTCTTTTATCTTTCTGTCTGTCAGTGTCCCAGCCCCATGTTGATTTGACACACAAGCTGCACATGGCTTGTTGCTGAGAAACAAGAAATAAGAAAATCATATGCTGGAAAGTTTCTTACACTTACCTAGGTGTCATTGTTACTCCTAATTTCTTCTTTGGACCAGAAACCATACTAGAATCAACCAGAAGTGGGGTTCTGATGACAGGGGCCAGGGATTAGTTGTTGGGAAGTGATGGGGTCATGATATTAAAGTTGAACTTCAGACCTATCTTTTTTACTCCCCACTCTCTCTGAGGGTCAAAGCACCTATTTTGTTTGTGACTTTTCTTGCACCATACCTTTCACAGTTTTACTATTATAACTTTCAAATTAGAGTGACAACTTCAAGTCTACAAAAGTTGGATCATTATTGGCACTACTATAGAACATTTAGAAAACATTTGTTCTTTTTCAAGACAATGCCTGACTCTAAACTCTGGTGCTTCCATATGTGCTTGAAAAGAAAAGCATTGAACTCAAATGTAAAAATGATTGCTTTATTCTCATACTGGAGTCAATCTGTCTCTTTGGGAATGAGGGCTGTTCCCTAGCTGGTCCTGAAGCATGATTTAAGGAAACAGAAATTATACATATACAGTGTCATATGTGGTTTAAGATGGTCCTTTCCTTTTCTTTTACATGCACACAGTGGTTCAACTAAAAATTGGGTTAAATAGTGACTACTTCAATCAAAAATTAATCAAAATAAATGAGTAAATAACAAGGAAAGTCAGAAGAAGTAGGAGTTGAAAGCAAGTCAGAAAAAAGATAAAAGAAATAGAATTCCAGAATCTCAGAATTGTGAGTCCTTTTCTCTCTTTCTATCTTCTGTATTGTCTCTATTGCATAGAGAAGATAAGAGAGTTTTTATTATCACAGATATCATAACAAATTTGAAAAGATAATTTTGTCCCTGTGAGATTGTGGGGGTCTCATTATTATCTGCAAGTCATTTTTGATGACAGCCACAGTTCAGCGAAGGCAATCCTAAGTCAAATGATTTACCCATATTAGATTCCACTTCTGAACAAAAATAATCAATCTATTAAATCTAACTCTCTGAACCCTCTCAATGTTAAATATTTTGATTCTTTTTAATAAATACTCTTTGTCTATATGATGGATACTGATTCTACTGTGCACACAAAATTTCCTTTCTTGTTGTCAGAAATCTGGAACTCCCCTGCATCAGAAATCACTTTGCACAGCTTTACATTTTAATTTCCCCACATGTACATCCATGTGCATTTGTTTTCTCCCTAATTTGTAATGGCAACTCTGCTAACACCTGTATAAATTGTGTAGGTTGGATTATTATATAGTTATAAGCAATCATAAGCTACTAATGATTTTTAATAAGAACACAGCTGGAGCCTGCTGCTATTTTCTGTCACCACACCACAGTTTCACTACTAGTAAGTTGAGATGGTTTGCCTTTGCCTAATCAAGAAGACTCAGGTTGATAAAATGACTGACCTCTGGAAACTAAAGCCTATGACAATGAACATGTTTACTTTTAAATTTCCCATCCAGAAGGAACATGTGTCTTTCGATTCATGTCTCATTGCTCAGTACAATTCCTATGTTTACTTAAATCAGTGAGGATGGAAAATAGACTCCGGGGAATCCCCAGGGATGTTGGGAGAATAACATGGCAGTTTAACAAAATAGGTTACATTTATTTAAGTAATTACTCGCCTTGGCATTCTTCCAAGATGCATATATTTAATATACATAAGAGTTTTGTTTGGCATGTACTAAGTTTTTCTTTATTTTTTTTCAGATAAATAAAAGTGAGCTTAGAGAGACTAAGTCATGTTTTTAAAGTGATACAGTTGATAAGGGTCAGAGCTGGGATTGAAACTAGATTTTCTGCTCAGTCCAGTCTCTACCATTTATTGCACTGAATGTGTTCCATGATCTCTCCTGGGATGAGAAAAAGACCTCACTTTTAAATATGAGAAACTGATAAATAGACAAATGGTTTCCATTACCATGTCAAGATTAACCTTGGTTTGATGGCTCTGAGTTTCTTCTAGCTCTACTTAAGTAATCAATTGCCCTTGGCCCCAAAGTCGCTTCTAATAGCGAGTAATGTCCTCTCACTGGGAACAAATTAACTGTGTGTAGCCTGTGTAAACTTATCAGTATGGACTTTAGAAAAAATGGAAAATATGGGACCAACTGGCATGGGTCAGTAACTTTTGAAAAATAAAAATTATGAACACAAAGTTATTACATGCATAAAACAAGATCAAGGGAAGGCGTGAGGCCAAACTTGTTTGTCTTTCTGCCTTCTTTATATTAAATCAAAAACATTCTAATTTACCCCATCTCTGACTCCACTGTTGTTGGACAGGTAGTTTTACAGTTGCTGGATCTCGTTTCTTTTGCATAAACTCTTGCTTTCCCATTGCTATTCACCAGTATGAATGATTCTTTCTTTCATTTTTTTAAGTTTTATTTAATTTTATGTACATGAGCATTTTTTCTGTCTATATGTATGTGCAACACATTTATGCCTTGTGTCCAAGGAAATAAGAAGAAAGCATTGGATATTCTGGTACTGGAGTTGTAGACAATTGTGAGCCACCATAGTGGGTGCTTGTTCTCTGGGAGAGCAGTGACTGCTCCTCACTACCAGGCCATCTCTCCATTCTGGAGTGATGATATCTTGTACTACCACTTAGAGATGCTAGTCAAACAAATTTTGAGACATTGTAATTTACAATTCTTGTGCAAGATCAGAGAATAGCAAAGACCTTGCTTCATAGAGCTGAATGTTAAGAAGCTGTGATTTAATTACACAGATACCTTTGCAAGTTACCAATCATGGAGACATTAATGTATTTGAACACTATATTTAATTTGACTTTTTATTTGGTAACCTTAATTGGACAGAAAAGCAATGTCCAAATGTAATCATTTTGGTTGGAATGTAATGGTTAATTTCTACTCACGATTAAAAGGTAAATTAGGTTTGATCATAGTCATTCATTCTTGGACAATAATATAGTAGGAGTTCAGAAATTTTTTTTTATCAAGGATAAAAACACATTTGAAGCTCCTTTTTGCAGGCTTTGTTTTCAAATCCCAAATAAAGTACATGTCAATTTTCAAATTTTATTTAAAATATATTTACAAATGTACATAAAAGCAGAAAAGTATTTGGTTTGTTAAATTTTCTTCCATCTCTCATTAGAGCTAAAGTCATTTTACTAATTCTTTTAAAAGTCTACCTATGGAATAAATAAATACCATCCAACATTACCACAAAAAAATAACCTTAAAACTTTCTGGTTTTTCAGAATATATAACCATGTATTAAACATATCTTTGAATGCATTAAAATATACTACACAGTCTAGCATAAAACTAACAGGCCTTCAAACAGGTGGATAACATAATTTTCTTTTTCCTAATGTGTACCAGAAACTAAATTGCATCTTGCCTACAATTGAAACCCAACCATTCAGTTATGGTAAACTGCCTTGACAGGAAGTTTATCTTAAGACTTATGTAATCCTTGCCTCTTGTGTATCTTGATATTTAGGGAATATATTTTCTGGGGAGAACATATGGTGGAGCAATCTTTCAGGTTACCTGTTCTGACCCTGAGTTTGCATCACGGGAAGAAAATATGCTTCCAATTAAAATTGTCCTGTGGGAATCCTATTCTTTATGAATTCAGGGTGAAGAATAGCTAAGGAGTCTGGTCTGTGTCTGACAGCTGGTGCAAAGCACCTCGAATCAATAAAACTCTTATTAATTCTATCCTAAGTATTTGCTATTGGTTCATATGGACACAACTCTAAGGGATAAAAAAGCTGTAGATTTGGGAGTTTCTAATGCAGGCTATTGTAGGAAAGAATGTTAAATATTTCCAGTGGCCTATTCACTAATAAAAATAATGCCAACTAAATAAATAATTGCATAACAGAAATTTGTAAAACAAGAATCATAAAGAAATTTAAAGATATTATTCCTCTCCTTAAGTCATTTTCTAGAAAATACAACATCAGACTTTGAATTAAGGCTATGTAAACTGTGGCAGAGATGAGTTCCAAAATATTTGAACTCACTTTCATATCTGATCTAGCCATCCATAATAGTACTCCCTCTTGACTGAGTCCTGCTGAGTTCTGAGTCTACAAGCTGTTTTGCAGGTAAAAGTGTTCTAAGAAAATTTATATAGTTTTTTTTCTCTGCCCCAAGAATAGTATTTAAGATTTTTCTCTGTTTTTTTCTATCACTCAGAACAAAATAACACAACACAAAATCTTGCTAACTATTCACTGTTATTCACTAGTTTCCTGTTGTGGGTCTCTATATTCTATTTTCCTGGGATATGTGTTACAACCACTTTGCCTATTGTAGGGACTGTCCCTCACTGGAAAATCAATGCTGTGGCCAAGAATTGAGAAGGGTTGGCCTTTTTCTTTCTTTTACTATAACATTTTCACCTTGCTATGATTTGGATAGGGCTCACATGTCCTCCAAGTTTCCATGCATTGAAATTTAATCCCAATTTTGGAATATTATGCTAAAAGAGAAAGTAAATATGTTTTCCAACTGTGGATTCAGAAGTGTGGCTTTTAGGAGGAGATCAATATTAGAGAATTTCATTAAAATACACACCTGGGATTGCACCTGATGATTTTTTAAGAGATCAAGACAAAAGAGGAAACATGCGAGTATTTGCGTGCCCCGTCACTCAGTGTTTGATGGTCAGAAGGCTATCACTAGATATAAGCACTCAGCCTGAAGCCTCCAAAACTTGGAGCTAAACTGTACTTTGTATTGCTTCTTTCCCTACTTGTGCTGTGGCATTAGTTGCAGTAAAACCTGACTCCTGTAGAGATTAAAGCAGATAGAGTTCTCATTAGCAGCTAGCCAACAGGGAGAACTAAACCCGTCTTATTTATATTTGGTAAGTCTTAGGAAATCGCTACTTATGAATATTTATAAAATAATGGTGTCATTTCACATGGTAAGGTGAGTTTCTGGTCATCTTTTTAATTTACACCATTTTATTTGGATAATACATGGACAATCGAAAGTTTTACTCGCTGATCACATTATAATAGGTTTGAGGCTCTAATTGCAACTCCAGACTATCCACCTAATAAATAATTACTAGCAATATAACTTAGAAGTTTCCTATTTACTTGAATTTACTTATGTTTCTTTCATCATTTTCTTCTGTCTTTCTGCCACAAATGCCTTCTGTGAATTTTTTTAACTCAAAACAATTTTTTATCAGTATTTGTATATACATACATACTTATACATGTATACATATATACATACATATATGAACAATAATTAAATAATAAGATGTATTTGAAAAGTATGGGGGTTGGGAAAAGTGGGAGGAAGGAGAGAAAGGGAAAAATTATGTAAAAACAGTGCTCATATATAAAATTCTCAAAAAGGAATCCAGTTTTTTAAAATGTTCAAAAGATTAACTAGCATTTTATAATATGAAAATAAATATGACCTATAATTAGGTCATTGAGGGACATTTTAACTCACTACAAACTTTGAAGTTTAAAATGAAATCAATAAAAATTATTTTACCCAGCATATTAACAAAAACCACAATGACATTTTATAATTCAAAGTATTTCTGAGAACAAGAAAATGGATTGTCAGAAGCTAAGTCAGCAGAGCCAAGGGGACACTGTGTGTTATTTCTTTTTTTATTATTATTATCAAATCATAATTTTTACTTTTTAACACAGAGGTTATAAACACAAAAATGCAGGATGTGGGGAAGGTGATGACATAGGAGAATAGGTGTTCAGGGGGAATACAGATATCTTTCAGTGCTGGGAGCCGACTTTAAGCAGAAAGCGGCTAGAAAGCAGCTATCAGCTTTGCAGCCATCTTGAGCCATATACCCTGACATGAGACTTGGTTTTCAACAGCCTACAACAACTGAAGCACACTCTGAAATCCCACATAGCTTGTTTTGCTGTTTAGTGCCCCCAGCGGCAAGGAGCACGTGGTATCCATGCCTACAAGGCATGCGGTGCACGTGTTATCCACATGCTATCTACGCCATATATGCCTGTAAGGCTTATGTCATATCCACACCTGCAAGGCATGTGGTATCCATGATCCTACAAGGCACGTGGCAAAAGCCTATAAATACCCAGGATTTCCTTGTAGTGTGTGTGTGTGTGTGTGTGTGTGTGTGTGTGTGTGTGTGTGTGTAGTGGGGTGTAGTAATAGTAGGTGTAGTGGTGTGTGTATGGTGGAGACAGTAAAGAAGACTTTACTACAGATCCTCTGGCTTGTCTCTAATCTTCGCGGCTCTTCCCCTTCTTCCCCCCCACTCTCTCTCTTGCTAAACCCAGACCTTCAGAACAGAGAGGACCGCTACAGTTTGGCCCCCAAATGTGGGCAAGAGTGGTCCATTACAGTTAGCTCGGGTCTTTTACAGTTTGGCCCCTAAGGTGGGGCAGAAAGGTCTTTTACAGTTTGGCACCAAGCGTGGGGCAGAAAGGTCTTTTACATTTCAGAGCAGGGTATCAGCTGGTTGAAGGTTCAGGGGTCAGGTCACTATGACTCTGCCTATGATTTGCTTGTCCTTATCTAATTTGGTACTATCTGCCAAGGCTGCCTATTTACAAGGTCTATGACTACTCAGGCTGGTAGATTTCCACAAAAGCTGCCTGTTTACAATAGTTTGTAGACATCTGTTTCAGTGTTTTTCCATAGAGACCCAAGACTTTGTGTTAGCAGGCATGGATGTCAGGCCTATTGCTGATTTTAGGCTCATGGCTGGTTTTAGGCCTTCAGTGTATAAGCAGGGCTGCCCCTGACATCTCCTTTCTTCTCCAAGTATAGAAGGGCTGTGGTGATTCTAATCTTGCCAAGGCAGGGATAGAGGCCTAACCTCCAGTAATTAAAGGAGACGTTGTAATGGCTCCAGTCCTCCTGTCGTTGTCCAGTGAGGCATGAGGGCCATACCCTTCCTGATGTCTTTTTCCTGGAGAGGGGATACTTTTGACATCAACCCCTATGCGGTCAGGATTGTCCCTCAGGGAACCCAGAAACATATTTTTATCTTTTATTTATATTCCCTTGCAGTGCTTAGCCTTGTAGCCTAAGCAAGAATTCAAATCGCCAGACAGAGGGGGTTCTGGGTGGCCCCTCTCTGCTTGGTCTAGGGGCGAAAGTCCCCTCTTTTAGGTTGGGTGGAGATGGGACTTGGGAATACCCTGGATAGAGTAACAATCTCATCTAGAGTCTCGTGGTCCTCCATAGCTAACTTATGATAATGTATCTGAATAGATTTTGCTATCAGATTATCTATCCGTTGTTTCACAAAGTTAGTCAGCCTATTAAGGCCCAGGGACCAAAGGAAATAAGCAAAAATAACCTAATTAATGGTCCCAAGATGGAAGGAAGTAGGGTTAACAATCATGGAGAGATTGAAGACCAATTTTGTACAAGCTCTCATTTTTCTCTTTCTCTCTCTGACTTTTCTCAAGACCTCTCTGGCCTTTTTCAAGCTCTCTTTAATCATCTCTGTTTTGTCTATGTAAGAGCAGCATTCTTCTTTAAGGGCTGTACACAGTCTAGAGCTATACACAGTCTTTTCTATTGTAAAAGAGAAAAACAAGTCCAATAAAGTCATTTGCAATTTTGGGGGATCACATCAGACAGCGAAACGAGGAATTTCTTCAAATTAGTGATGTCAGTCTATAGCTGTTTGATGTCCTTGTCAATGGCCCATTGAAGGTCTACATAGTATAAGTCTGGAGGCCAGCATCAGGATTAGAACTCCTAACAGCAGACATCACAGGTGATTAATTTTTACCTGGAAAGGAACAAAGAAAGGAATTCTCAGGGTAATTTCTCTTCCCTGGATGTCAATTGTTATTGACATCCTTGCCAGCATCTGCTGTCACCCATGTTTTCAATCTTAGCCATTCTGACTGGTATGAGGTGGAATCTCAGTGTTGTTTTCATTTGCATTTCCTGATGACTAGGGATGTTGAACACTTCTTTAGGTGCTTTTCAACCATTCGAGATTTCTCAGTTGAGAATTTGGACTTCCAGTCTGGGTCCAAGCACAGAGCAGATCCCAGAAGGCAGCTCTATACCCAACCTCGCAATATCCAGAGGTGGCAGGGCTGCTAGGAGTTCTAACCTGGGCAGTATCTCAGGTCAGGGACAGCAATACTCTACCCAAACAGGGAGTAACTGGGACCCACAGGGCCCCAGGAATTCATTCCTGGCCCAGAGCACTGGTTCCTTCCTGTTTCCTCCTGAACACTGAGCAGATCTTGGACCTCAGCTCTAACCCCAGCAGCAACACTCATCCCCAAACAGTTCTGACACAACCAAGATAACAGGAAAGACAAGGCTACCATCAGAGACAGCTCAGAATTTTCTAAAATGTATTGTGCCTCTATCTTACAGGGGCTCTTTGTATATGTGTTCCCCTTACAAAACAGTCTGTGCTTCCTCTTCTCTACTTTTACCATTTTATTCTTCATTAAAATTCCCTCTGAATCATGTCTTTAGAATAAACATAAATGGTGCTGGGTTTTGTACCATGTACTATGAAATCCTTCACATCACCTCATAAATGTAATCTTATTTGAGAATAATTTCCTGACTGCCATTTTACAGGGAACTATTAGTTATTTTACTAATTGCTCCAGCTCCAAAAACACGGCCCCTATTTATCACAGTTGACATAGTTGTTTTGCAATAATCCAGTTTCATCTACTCCCACACATAGATTTTTAATTTTGATAGGAGTTAACAATTTTCTCAAGACAAAACGTTTGAGTTTGTAGACTAAACATTGTGACGTAATCCAGTCATGCTCAGTTACATTCAGGGATCCCTGGAAGAGTACAAAAAGATAGATGGAGCTAGATAGTTACCATCACCTCTATCTGTGAGTGTGAAGGGAAACTTTAAGCTGTAGTAGTTGTCCTGGGACGATGAGGAGAACATCTAACGATGAAAGCTAACTTGCTTCCAAGATGACATTACAGAATTGTGTCATCACCCACCAGAGCACAAGGCAGAACTGCTTTCTTATTGGATCTATTGATAAAGAACACAGCAGATAGCTACTCAGAACCCAGAATGGATTGACTGAAGAAACAGAAGTATCTGACACTGAGTTTTGTTGGTGGGGGGCCCTCTCTGTAAGATCCTGCTAAGAATGCCTCACCAACTTCAGACCTACTCAAATGCATGTTTTTCTCTACTTGTGCAAGTCAAAGAAGGCATCCCCAAACTTAGACTATGCCGCTTTCCAAGCAGTAGAGTTCCCTGTCAATAAAGTTAAGGACTACAACACCGTTCTTTGTAGAAATTCTACAACTGAGGAAAAGTTTTAATTTTAGATCTGTGCTCAACTGAATATTTGTTAAATTAATGAATAAAATGATGTATTCTGAATTGTCTAGTCAAATAATTGTTCTGATTTGTAGTTGAAGTTCTTCAGAGACAGGATGGCTAGCTCAGGGGTTAAGAGCACTGACTTCAGTTGCAAAGGAACTAAATTTGGTTGGCAACACTCATGGCAGTCACAACCATCTGTAACTTCGGTTCCAGAGACCTTACTCCTCTTTAGACACAACCAGGCATCCGCATGGTCCACATACATAAATGCAGCAAACAGTCATGACCAGAAACTTTTTGAAAAATTTTTTCTGTTCTTTTATAGGAGAATCAACTTGTCTTCAGCTTACTGACTTGCATGTTAAACATATCTAACAGACTCCAGAAATTAGATATATCTAGGATGTTAGTACATTTTTTTGCTGACATTCATGTCTTCAGAGAGATAAAATAACATGTGAAATGAAATATGCCACAGCACAGGTTTACAGAAATAAAATGATCTTAAGCCATTGAGGATTTACCCCTGCATATCTCAATATTTACTGACACTCTTACTAAATAAAGCTTATCATAACATTCACAGATAAAGAAGATGAAATTTTAAATTTATTTCTTCATTAATAAAGACTGCAGTATAGCCAGGGGGTGATGGCGCACGCCTTTAATCCCAGCACTTGGGAGGCAGAGGCAGGCGTATTTCTGAGTTTGAGGCCAGTCTGGTCTACAGAGTGAGTACCAGGACAGCCAGGACTACACAGAGAAACTCTGTCTTGGAAAAACCAAAAAAAAAAAAAAAAAAAAAAAAAAAAAAAGACTGCAGTATAACTATTATAATATAGAAATCTTTATTAGAATCAGTGTAAGTACATTGATAAATATTATATTATATATAATAATATGATATATATTGATATTTAATATATATTGATATACAATAATGTGATATATATTGATATATAATATATATTGATATATTAATGATATATAATATATCTAATATATATTATATAATATGATTGATATATAGCTATGCTAGAGTATTTGAAAATATTAGAAAAATATTATAGGCACAATAGGCAAGTGAAGAGGGAGGAGATTCTTACCAGCACATATTCCCGAAGGAAATTCTTGAACTTGTTGAGGTGCATACAAGCCATGCAGAGAGCTCCAGGGTTGCAATTTCCTCATTGTTACTCATATTGGGGTGGGCTTTACAGTGATTCATCTTTATTTGAGTCATTCCTGCTCCTGTATTTCTCTATTCATGATCTTGTTAGTTATCTCAATAAACTCATTGGTTCACCAACATGGACTTTGGTACAATCATTATATTAGCCTGGTGTAGTTTCCCAATCTAGAATAAGTAGGTATGTGTGCATGTGTGTATGAGAGCGAGAGAGAGGGAGAGAGAGAGAGAGAGAGAGAGAGAGAACATGTGCGTGTGCGTGTGCGTGTGCGTGTGCGTGTGTGACGTCTCTCTATGGAAATTCTCATATAATATCATACAAATTTCTAATAGAGCCATGTAGAGCAAAGAAAATGTCTACATGGCTAAGGAGACTGCCAAAAAATCACCAGTAATTCATTTGACAATCAAAAATGTCTACCTACTCTCTTACCCATCTGCCAAAAAATAAGACAAATTTACCAATATTTTGACATTTCCTGGGTTTGGGGAAATATAGTTGTTTTTCGTTTGTTTGGTCAACTTGTCACAAACCAGAGTCATCTAAAAAGAAAGAATATTAGTTGAAAAATGCCACAATCAGATTGGCCTATAATCCAAACCTATGGGGCATCTTCTTGAACACTGCTTAATGTGGAAGGGCCTATCCCATTGCTCCATCCCAATGGATGGTAGTACTGGCTTCTACAAGAAAGAAAACTGGGCAACTGAAAAAGAGCAAGTCAATATACAGTGTTTCTCCAGAGTTTTAGTTTCTTTCTCTAGGTCCCTGCCTTAGCTTCCCCTGAAGTTACTCTAAATCACATTTATCACAGCAACAGCAAACGAAGACAAATACTGAGACTTGTGCTTGATGCATGTTTAATCAACAAAATTCTAAAATTCCAAGGCAAGTTATACTTTCACAAACTCAGGAAAGGTTTGCTTAGAATGCAGAGCTAAGTACATGAACATTAACTGAAGATATATAATACACGCACACCAACTGAAAAGCACACAATTTTGTGTTTGGAGATAAGTTGTCTTTTGGAGAATTTGGCAATCATTTTAAAAACAACCCAGCCTTCACATAAAACAGAATGGAAGATGGTCTTTTATGAGCAGATCACCTCTCTGAGGGTAACTCACAGTAGAGTAAGAGGTTCTCTTCCAAGAATGAGCTATGGAAGGGATAATAAAAATGATGATACTTAATATTTATTGATCACTTACTCAGTGCCAGGCACTTTGCCAAATACACAACATTTTTTTTTATAAAATCACTCCAATAGCTATATAAAAACTATTGTTTTGTGGGAGGTTTTTGTGTGCATTTTACAGGTAAAGGAAGTGACATTTAAAGGCATTAGATAAATTTAACAAGGCTATATTGCAGTGAGTAAAGACTGAGACTAAGAACAAACTGCTTGTCTCCAGAGCCTAAAATCAGGTGATTCCAAAGAAGCCCCATAAACAGCATGGATATATATGGTCCATGATGGTTCCTCTCTAACTGTGAAATTTGATTCCCTCTTTCTGGGGACACCTTGTTTTTCAATTCCTTTGTGGCTATTCCTCCTTAACGTATGTTTTTAGTTTCATATTCATTTTGTAAACATATCAGACATCGTGGTCCTCCAGACCTTAAAGTTATTCTGATTTCTTCTGTGATATTCCCATTCATAGAGCCTTATGTGCAGTAGATATGTTGTAGAATTATTGGATGAGGTTGGGCACCCAAGAATCAGTTGTTTCTGTGCTTTCTTTGCCAATTATGGTTTTCTCTAATGGTCTCTGCTGCAAAGAAAAGCTTCTTTGATTAGAGATGACAGCTACGCTCACCAGTGGGTATAAGGATAAACATTTAGAATGCAGTTAGGAATTATGATGGTTTAGTGGCAGTAGATAGTTCTCCTGTTAGGTCTATGACCATACTAACCTGGGGATAGTTGGTTAGTCTTCCAGTACCAGACATGCTTAGCTCCTATTGAATATACAATTAGACAGCTGTTGTTCACTAAAATTATATGAGAGACACTTACACACATTTATAGCTGTCTTTTACTGTTTATTATTGTTGTGAGTCATTAGTGCCCCAGTTCAGTAGGACTATGGGTTGCTTCCCTCCTTTGGCAGTTTCCACAGCATCTTTTGGTACCGTAAAAACTAGTTCTCAAGGAAGAGGTTTCCAGCTCAGGTCCAGCTTGATTCCTTCATGCCCTGGGTTTGAAAACCATCGTGTTCAGCAATAGGAAATTACCTTCAACCTCCGAAACAAAACCAAGATCAACAGAAGCAGCCTATATTGTTTTGGGTACCTCTTGGATTCCTTTGACCATATGACACTGAACTCCATGTCCCTGTGTGTATGTTCCACATTATCGTAATTCATCTATCACTTGAAGGACATTTGGGTTATCTTTAATTTCTAGCTATTGTGAATAGAGCAGTAACACAGCTGAGCAAGACCCTGTGAAGTAAACTATGGTGTCCCTTGGGTATATATCAAGAAGTAGTATATGGATCATATGGTAGACTTGTTTTTACCTTTCTGAGAAGTCGCCATACTGATTTCCAGAGTGGCTGCATCCATTTTTAATCCTACTAACAGTGAATGAAGTTTCCTTTTTCTCTTATCCTTGTCAATATTTTGCGTCGTTTCCTGTGTTGATTTTAACTATTCTAACTAGGAAAGGAGAAAACATGAACTTCTCTTGATTTGTATTTTTCTAATTGCTCGAGATTATGAACCATTTTTGAGGTATTTCTTAGCCATTTATATTTCTTCTGTTGAGATGTCTATGTTCAGAACCATAGCCTGTAATTTGAATGGATTCTTTTTTTTTCTTGACATTCTTTTTGAGTGCATCATACTTCAACATTTTCATAATCCTCTGTCAAGTGCACAGCTGGCAAATGTTCCTTCCCACTCTGTGGGCTTTCCCTTCACTACATTCTCTTAGTGGCACAAACACTTTTCAGCTCTCTGAGGTTGCTTGTTTATCCTAAATTCCAGGGCAATTTGTGTCTTAGTCAAAGTCTTTGCCTATGCCTATCTGTATCTTATAGGATCCTGCCTAAGTTTTCTTCTAACCAATTCAGCATTTTCAGGTTTTACAATGAGATCTCTAATCAACCTGGAGATAATGGTTTTTGCAAAGGGATAGACATGGATCTGCTATTATTATTCTACTTGTGAACATCCTGTCTTCCCAGCACCATTTGTTGATGATGCTGTCTTTATTGTATTGTGTATATTTGGTCACTTTGTCAGTTATCAGATGGCTGCCTGTGTATTATTCTTAAGGTCTTTTAATTTATTCCATTTGTGTATCTGTGTCAGTGCCATACTGGTTTTCTTGCCATGACTCTGCAATGTATCAAGAAATCTAGAACGGTAATTACTCCAGCTTTACTTATTTACTTACTCAAACTTGCTTTGGCTACCCAAGAGTTTTTGTGGTTCCACATGAATTGTAGTAGTTTTTGTTTGTTTCCATAAAATATATTCTGGGGATTTTTGTTGAGATTGAATTGAGTCTATAAAGGTCTTTTGGTAGAAGGCAATTTTTTTAAATATTATTTCTACCAATCCATGAGTTTGAGAGCTCTTGATGTTCTAGTATTTTCTCACTCTCTTCATAGACTTTCCACTGTAGGGGTTTTTGAGCCCCTTAGTTATATTTGCTCATAGTTATTTAATTTTCTTTTAAGCTGTGGTGAATATGTGACCATGATTTCGTTTTCAGTGTCTTTTATAAGTTGTTATTGGTGTGTAGTCACTTTGCTGAAATTGTTGATCACTTCTAGAAATTTCCTCCTGGAATTTTGGGACATCTTATGTATAATATATCATCTACAAACAGGGATAGGTTGACTAATTTATTTCTTATTTTTATGCTTTAATTTTTCTTCTGGTGATATTCTCTCTCTCTCTCGCTTGCTCGCTCTAGCTCTCTCTATCTCTCTTCCTTGATAGTGCTTCTTGCACTGTACTCAAAATGAATGAGGATAGTGGGTAGTCTTTTGTTGTTCCTTATTTTAATGTGGTTTCCTTGAGATTTTGTCCATACAGGATAATATTGGTTATGGGTTTGTCAGATAGAACATTATATTATTGGGGTTTAATCCATCCAGTCCTACTGTCTCTAGGATATTTATTATGAAAGCATTTTCTTTTCTTCAAAGTTTGCTGCATCATCTGCTAAGATGATTATGTAATTTTGTCTTTGGGTGCGTTTATTTGATTTATTAAAACATTGACTTGTTATGTTGACCCATTTCTTACATCTAAGGGATAAAGCCAACTTGATCATAATGGGTAATCTTTTTTATATATTCCTGTATTCTATTTGTAAGTATTTTATTGAGGACTTCAAAATCTATGTTCACCAGGGAGATTTTGTTGTTGTTTCTTTACCTAGTTTTGCTAGCAAACTAATACTGGCTGCAAAAAAAAAAAAAAAGATTGGAAGTACTCATTTTCATGCTTTAATTTTTATTTGAGTAATTTAAGATGTACTGTATGTAGGTCTTTTTTTGAAAATATGAATAAAGCATTATATTCACATAAAATTATATTCATCTTTCATAGAAAATATGGAAATATAATTCTGCTAGAAATCCATCAAGTCTGGACTATTTTTAGTTGGATTGCCTTTTATTACTGTTTTACTCTCTGCATTTGTTATGAGCATATTTGGTTGGTTGATCCCCTTATTGATTTAATTTGTGGTTTGGATGAATCTAGAAATCTATCCATTTCTTTAAAATTTTTCCAACCAAATGGAATACAGGTTTTTAAAATATTCCCTTTTAATTATATATTTCTTTGGTGTCAGTTATAATATTTCCCTGTTCATTTCTATCTGTTAATTTGAATCATCTCTTCATTCTCTTTTTCTTTCTTTCTTTTTACTTTCTTGTCTTCCTTCCTTTCTTTCTTTTGACTTGTCTTCCTTCCTTTCTTTTTTCTTTCCATCTTTTGTTTAACTGTACCAAGAGCAATTTGATTTTGTTTAACTTCTCAAAGAGCCAGTCCATAGATTCATTGGTTCTTTTGTTTGTGTTTAGTATGATAATTTCTGCTCTGATTTTTATTATTTATTGCCATCTACTGTATTTGATTTTGTTTTGTTTTGCTTTGTTTTTTATTGTTTTTGTTCTTTTTGGTTTGTTTGTTTGTTTGTTTGTTTACCTTCAAACTCTTGAGCTACATCACTAAGTCATGTATCTGTACTCTTTTATTTTCTCATGTAGGCACACACAGGTAAGCATTCTACCCTTAAGGTTATTTTTATTATGTCTCGTGGTGGTGGGGCTTGTTATGTTGTGTTTTAGTTTAGTTTAGTTCCACATTTAAATTTTTTTCTTTTACTCATTCATTGTTCTATAAAGAGTTGTTTAACTTCTATGGGTTTGTGTACTTCTTAGAAATTTATTTGTTTTCAATTTAAAGTTTTATTGCATTAGGATCAAATAGGATGTGTTTTATTTCAATTTTTATGAATTCTTATAATTTGTTTTATGCCCCAGTGTGTGTGGGGTGAATTTTGGAAAAAAATCTGTGGGCTGCTAGGTAGAGTGCATATTAATTGGTATTTTGGTAAAATATTCTATAGATATCTATTAAGTCCATTTGGTATACGTCACTAAATTCTGATGTTTCTGTTTATTTTTGTTCAGATAAGCTGTCCGTTGGAAAAAGTAGAGTATTAAAATCACCTACTACTGATAAGTGAATGTTATTGTGTTTTTATTTTTATTAACAAGCTTTTAAAAAATACTTATAAACATTATTATAAATACTAGTAAATAAATAAAAATCACACATCAAAGTTAACCAGATTCATAGTTTACACAACTAAATGCACATCTATACAGTTAGAACAGGTACCTGAAATGATAACTGTGGGGTGTCACATTAAACTTTATACTTTCAATGTCTAATGTGTTTTTGCAGTTATCTACTACCAAAAAAACAATAATAACAACATCTATGACAGAATTAGAGCTAGAAAAACAATTAGATGCATGTCCCCGTTCAGATCTTAGGTCCATGAGCTAGAGTCAATCCTCTTCATCCCTTGTATATAGGCTTTCTTGTTCTCTTTTCTTCATGTTATATCGTACTCAGGTGTACACTTGTGTGTGTGTGTGTGTGTGTGTGTATGCTCATATATACATATGTGTGTGTGTGTGTGTATGCTCATATATATATATGTGTGTGTGTGTGTGTGTGTGTGTGTGTATTTGTGTAGATTCAACATATGAGAAAGAATGTGTGTGGTTTTCTTTTTTCTAGCTGAGATTATGTGACCTTAATTAATATTGGTCTATCCATTTTCCTACTGTTTTTTAAATTCATTTTTATAAAGCTGAGCACTATATGTATGTATATGTGTGTGTATAATTATCCATTTATCTGTTGATAGACAGTAATAGAATTTTTATGAAACCGAGTGCTAAACTACTTTATATTCTAACATATGGAATCTATTACTTTGCTTAGTCTATGGATGGAATATACACCCATCCAAAGTTTGGCTTCTATGAGCTGATTCCAAGGTCAGCCAGTTCTTCTAAGGGAAGCACCTGGAAAGTTCAGACCTTGCTGCTTATGTTTCTTGCTCCAGGTCACAGCACTGCCCAGAGAACGGAGACTTTCTACTAAAGCTGAGTGTTAGTACTCCCTAGTAAATGGCTTTCAAAAGTTGATGCTTGAAGCTTCATTCCAGACAAGCTGAAGCCAAATACTGAGGCTAACATACAAATATATGTGTATTAACCTGCTCCCTCCTCAGCCTCCTTAGTTAAATCTGTCACGCAGTTTGGAATGGGACCACATAATAAATTTGTCTGTACATCAGCAACAGAGAACTTAATCCTGAAATACACATAACTGAAAATGTTGGACTGATAAGGTCTGGAAACCAAGTTATTAACCATATTGATAACAGATGGCATAAAAGTCTGCCTTTTCCTTAATAATACACACAGTAGTTGTTTGAATAAATGTTGCAAGGTCAAGTTCCTTGTTAACAGAAAGAAAGACTAGAGTTTGGTTTTAACTGGCCTAGCAGAAATGAAGATATCCTAAAGAGATACTTGTATGTCTCAATCTGACTATTAGATAGCTCCAACAATGGACCAGAAGAAACTGGAATTTTCTGAGGAAGTTGATGCTGGGAGAGGTAAAAGGCACAGGCCAGAGGAAAAAGCCTGTCTCCAAGAAAACAACGTTACACAGTTCTTGCATCTTCTCAGCCCGCTCTGGAGGATGAGACTAAAACCTAAGAATAACGGGTCGGACCACATCTTGACCAGTACACTTAAGTGCACATTTCCCTAGTCTTCTAATTAAGCCTCAATCTTAATCAGGACTCAAAACGTATACTAGAATGTCAATGGATCTCTTTGTCTCTTTTCCTAATGTGGCTACATTGATTAAATTCTTTCTTCTGCCCTTCCTTCCAATTTAGTTGTTTTCATTGGCTTCTTGAGAATCAGTTGTTGAACTGGTTTCTCAAGGTACAGAACGTGAACCCCAAGCGTGGTAGCATGAAGAGGAAGCTGGTTAATTGCTAGCTGCAGCTCTTGCTCCTTCTGCTCTTCGGGAAGATTTTGTGCCACCAAGCCTAGACATTGGTTTTACTGTCACTTGTTTCATGCCGAACAGTTAACACTTTTAAGAACTTGGACAAGGTGGGTACAAGGCAAGTGAACTATAAAAATGCAAATATTTCTCTTATTTTTTTTATTTTCTCTAGTATTCTTTATATTGTTTGCTTTCCTGGGTTTTGCTTTATTTTCTGTGCTGGGAATGGAACCAGTGCATTCTAGGCAAAAGGTTAACCACCAAGCTCCATCCCTTGAGGCTAATGTTTATTTATTTGGTTGTTTCTTTATAATATTTTTGTTTTTAAAGATTTATTATATATGTATATGTATATTTAATTTACGTATATGAATACACTCTCTTCATGCACACCAGACGAGGTCATCAGCTCCCATTACAGATGATTGTGAGCCACCTGTGGTTGCTGAGAATTGGGTTCAGGAACTGGAAAAGCAGCTAGTCTTCTTAACCACAGAGCCATTCCTCCAAGACCAATGCTGATATTTAATAACAATTTCTTAAGTGCACAAATACATCCATATATATATATATATATATGAATGTATTTCTTTATATAAATAAACTATCATATATCATATATATATATATATATATATATGATAGTTTCTTTATATTTCAAATGCTATTCTGTTTCCCTGTCCCCCCTCTGGAAACCCCTATTCCATACCCCTTCCCCCTGCTTCTATGAGGGTGTTCCTCCATACACCCACTCATCCACTCACTCACCCACTCACACACCTCCCACCTCCCCGCCCTAGCACTCCCCTACACTGAGGCATCGAGTCTTCACAGGACCAAGGGCCTCTCCTCCCATTGATGTCACCATAGCACATATTTCCATGAAAATTTCTTTACTGATTGCTCCCAGATGCTTTATTTAGTCTTCCCTCGTGGTCTAGTCCTATGGAATAAACATCTTTGGAAAGGGCTTGTAATGATACGCTCGCTCCTCAATGAAACATGAGAGGAAGTTGGAAGGGTGTAAATGTATACTGTACTTTGATAATAAAAAGTCACAGGAAAAGAAAAGGCCCTGCACATACTGAAAGCTGTGTGGAGTGCAAGGCTTGAAGAGTCGCAATAAGCTTGCACTCTTAAGACCCAGTGTCTGAAAGTAAACTACACCTTAGGGTGGGAAGGGTTCTTCTAACATGAATGAGCCACTGAGTTAAACGCTGGTGGAATAGTAAATTCTGAAGATGTCTCAGATAAATGAATTTTAAAATTTATTGTTTCAGGTTTTTTTCTGCTTGCCTACAGTTTAAAATATCCTAATGTGGACCATCATGGTATAATATGTGTGTCTATAAGTATATTCATTATCCAAAAAAATAAAAAAAATAGACGATTTTGTCTTTCTCTTTCTTTTCCTTAGTCCATCCCCTCCCCTGCTTGTTTTCTGTACCCCTTCCTCTTATGTCATTCTTCCCCACTTTCTTCACCTTGGGGCCCACCCCATTCAAGCACAAAATCCATATCTTCTAGTTCATGAGAGCAAAAAGATCAAAGATATTTACTGGAATCTTCCTTGTTCATTATTGTAGTCCATATTTGTTTTATTCTGAGTCTTTAGTTTTTACATATTTACAACTATGAAAGGAACAATAGGTATGATTTACTCAATGCTAAATCTGCTCACTCATATTGAGAATTCCTCCTTTACAAGATACAGTACACAAAATTATTAAACCTGAGAGCATGCATGTGGAAATTAAGAGCCATATACATACAGCTAAGAAAGTCTTTACTATGTTTTATAGTAAATAAAATACAAAAAATGTAAAAAGAACATTGAATTCACTAGAAAATTACCAGATTAAATTTGTTTGCTCTGGGTTTGTGAACATGAGATTTACAAAATTTGTAATTTTCAGAAAGCAAAAGTTTTTCTGCTTGTTGGTTTGTTGGGCTGGAAGATCAAACCCAGGTGCTTACACATCCTACGTTGAGTGATCAACTACTTACCAACAGTCCTAGCTATAACAGGGCAGCGCTACAGCTCTAACAGTCCTAGCTATAACAGGGCAGCGCTACAGCTCTATGATAAAACGTACTTCAAGTTTCAGGATACAGAATAGTCTTAAAACTTAAGGATAGATGTGAAGAAAGATTATTTTTATTCACATACAAATTCAACAAAAGTTATATTTGCCTTGTCATTCTTAAGCCTTTCTAGGTAAAACAAAAGCAAAATGTGGTATCAAAATACGGGTAGGTAAGGGGGATTTTTTGTTTTGTTTTGTTTTGTTTTGTTTTGATTTGAGTTTTTCCTATGAGTCATGAAATGACTGTAAGTTTTCCTGGATAGCTGAAATAGTTGAAATAGTTGAGAAAATTCTTTTTAAGAAATTAAGACAGTACAGGGAGAGAGAGAGAGAGAGAGAGAGAGAGAGAGAGAGAGAGAGAGAGAGAGAGAGAACAAATAAACTAGCTTGTGTCGAGTGCAATTAGATACTATCAAGGTGGTCATGAAAGTCAACTGGTACACTGAGGTAGGCACCATGTAACTGTGCAATGCTATATCTGAAGTTTATATTTGCTCTATCTTTGGAAGAACTTTGAGCTTGTTTCAAAACAAAAATGCTGGTCATGGTCATTATTTTTACAAGTAGTCGGCATAAACAGCTGTTTTCACAAATACCTCAAAACTGGGTGTTCCATGTCTCTGAGAGGGAAAAATCGATTTTGCTCAGAAATGAAGGAAGAAGCACATTTGCTGCTGCTGCCTCTTGGCACCCTAGTCTGCAAGAGTGATGAGCAGGGTGATAGGACGAAGGCAGATCCACAATTAGATGCCACTTTGCTGCCTCTGTGTCATCTATATTCCAACCTGAGTCCCCAAGCACAGAACTGCTTTCAATATTCTAGAAGAAAAGCATGCTGTAACAAAACCTCCTGAAGAACCATGTTACAATTTGACAGTTTGGAGTCTTCCATGGAAATTTAGGTTTCTTTGTCAACCTGTATGTTTCCATTCCAATTTTTCCTACTATATACCTTTGATGACATTTTACTTCTAATCAATATCCTTCTTGTTTTCTGGTTTTCAAAACAATATTTTTACTATTTTCTGGGATGTCTATGCTACTTTATATTAATGAATGTTTTACCTGTATATATACCTGTGTCCTGATTGTGTGACTAGTTCTGAAGAAGCCAGAAGAAGCCATTAGAAACTGGAGTTATAAATGCTATTAAATCACTGTATGGGTGCTTAGAATCAAATCTATGTCCTCTAGAAGGACAGCCAGTGAGCCATATCCCCAGGCCTTGATCTTTAACATATTAATTTTCAGTATCCCTGGCAACGTTTTCTGGCACTATAGATAATATTTCTGTAATTCAACTTTAAAATAAATATTCTAAAATCAAATAAAAAATAAACAGATATAGAGTAGAGTAAGTCAATGAAAACAGACTTTTCATCAGTTAAAAATTATATTAACATTCTTAAAAATCACAATAGTATTTCCTTGGGCAATTCAAAAGTAAACTAGGTATTAAAACAGACCAGGATGTTCTTATCAGCCTACTATCATTACTGTCCCTCAGACACCAGATTAAAAACCATACCATATAGTTTCTCCATATTTAAATAAATTGTGGACTTTTTCTACAATTGATTAAACGTAAAACACAGCAAACTGGATGCACAGAACAAACATGGGAGGTATGGTGTGCTTTCAGGATGTGGCATCTTGCCATTGACCACAGCATCTTGGAGCTCAATAAAGTCATCGAAATAGTTAACAGATGTTAGCCGCACTTGAAATACAAAAGTTCTATTGCTAAAAAATATGTTGGGTCAGATGAAACTTTGGCTCTTGGTCCATAACTTAACAAACTTGGCAGATGGAGAGTCGGGATCCAGGGGAAAAAAAACCCCACAACTTCAGGGCCACACACTCTGCATTTTGCCGAGGCTCATAAACCACTAACAATGTGTACCCTGCAGTAAGGTAGCTTGAGGAGGCATTAACACAGCACTTGATACTTAGAGAAATCTGAAGTCAATTTTCAGTTCTACTCAGCTAAAAAATAAAATGATTTCTGTAAGAGCAAATGAGCAGACTTTGTTCACCTCCAGACGTGCACTGGGGTTAATTCCCAGCATTCAGTTGAACAGATGCCTTGTCTTGTCCTCCTGCTTCATGATCTACCCACCCAGTGGTAATCTTTTCAAAGCATATCTCCTTCCCTTGCTCTTTTGATTTTCTTCCACTTGAGAATAAGTTGGCACTAATGACACAGTGATGAACCAGGGCTGAAATGGCTCTGCTCTCTCTTAAATCATAGACTCATTCATGTCGAGCTTTGAAGGAGGCTTGTGCGACTTTAGAGTTTGTGGTTTTATTCACTGCCTTGCAAATAAACTCACCGGCTTCCATCACTTTGTGAAGATTCACACCCTGGAAGAGAAAAGAGAAGACACCAGGTGGGATGGGGATGAGAGTCAAGAAAAGAGAGGGAAAAAAAGGATGAAACAAATTGTTTTAATCTCACTAGTAGTAGCTTAACTGTTTAAAATTAGGAAACGTTTTGTTCATCACCAATTCACGGTCAGCATTTATTTCCATGAACTATGTAGGTTGTGTTTTAGGTCTCTCCACCTTATTAAAACATAATATGTAGAAGACACCTTTGAATAACAGTACAATTTGCAAACATATCAAATGTTTAAGACATACAATCGTAGAATTTGAAGAAGGAGAAAATAAAGTAGTAATGGATTGGAGAAGTTTACAGTTAGAAACTAAATTGGGAAAAATGATGTCTTGATTATATGTAAAGAAGCAAACTGGGTAAGTTTATATGGATTCCCCAGGAAAGATGAATGCTTTTTTTTTAACCATATGCAGAATTGTGACATAGTATGAAGTGGGAACCTGTAAGGCAGATAACATAAACAGTATTTAGTATACAATGGCACCTACTGTGCCTGCTGCTTTGTACTGTCTGAGAGGAAGTCTAAGAGCAACCGAGGCTTAGGAAAATCCATGAATGAAAGATAGTAGTTGGTCTGAAGGCCAAGATCAGGGCATGTTTCTCATCTGTGGGCCTTGGAGTAACAGTGTTTTGCCCAGTACTCTTGTGATGTGAGAGACACACTGTGGGAATGCCCACTATACATTTGTCCTCACACAACATCTCTCATGCCTTTATATCTTTCTTCAACATGAACTAGAAACTGTGAGGACTAGTTCAATTAAAATTAATCTTTCCCAGCAAACTGCTAGTAGCTGTTTTAAATACTTATCAAAATCTGCTTTCCTCCTAAAATGGATAAGAATGAACTTTCACATAGCTTTTTATAACCTGTTTATCTTCATTTTTCTTTCTAGACACATTTCAAAACATTCTTTGTTATTTTTCTTTTTAATAATGGTCAATAAAATATTTTGTAAGACAATTCCTTTAAACATTTTTTCTTTCATAATATAAACATGTTTTCAGGGTAGCAACATTCTTTTTGATTTGTGAAAATTGTTTTTGTCATGGAATATCTGAATTGACATTTTAATTTAAATTCGTAATCCAATGTTATCTAAATAGTTTCAATTGTCTTACATTTCTGAATTAAATCTATTTAGAATTTCATGAAATATTTTAGTTGTTAATGTTCCTCTAAACATTGTACAAATTCCATTTCTAACAATTATGCATAGATAATATGCTAATATTATCTCAAAAATTAATTTTGTTTTGTTCTTTTTCTATTTCATTTCACAGCTGATATGATTTTAAAATATTGTATTTAATCAAATTATTTAACAGACGTCTGGAAAGCAATATGAAAGGTTGTGAGGTTTCACATAGATAGTATACCTATTTGTTCCCATGAAACTTACATGTCCCTGGGCAGTTACAGAATCATGAATACAAATTTCTGTACTAAACTGAGATTCATGGAGCAAGATATGCCCAAGTGTTTAAAAAAGACCAAGGAACTCCTGAGGAAAGAGTAGAGAGAATGTGCCGGGGAAGAGGTTATGAAAGTACAATTCTGACTCATGTTTTATGTGGTAACTTAGTAAGAAGTTATGAGAGGCACTGCAGATAACGAAGAGCAATGCAAAAGGCCTTATAAAAAGTTGCACAGTACATGTGGAAGGTGAGGAGCAGGAGAGCCGTGGTACATGTGGGTAACAATGGGCAAACCAGTCACCAGTACTATTTGTAATGGAGAAGGTACCAACAGGCCAGAGTGTGTTATACAGTAAGTCTTCTTTTGGAGGAAATACAAGCTCCCTGGTAGGTGCTTAAGCAGAGGCATGGTATGTGTATCCTTTCAGTACTGAGAGTCCTGTAGTAGTGATGGACTCAAATGTAATTCCTGTAGGAGACAGTCATTCATTCAGCAGAGATAAGTCCTATAATTGCTTGCACTTGATAACCAACTGGAACTGTGATCCATAGGGACTGTGGTGCTCCTCAACCTGCGAAATTCTTAGGGTAGCATTTGATTTTCTGGAATTTGGCTTTGAAACCTAAAGTTACAGAACACATTGAACACTGGTTGATAACTAAATTTAATTCAATCATCCATGTTCCAAGAAAGGTTCACTCTCTCTTCCTTTTCAGTCACTGCCTTCTAAAGCAATAATTAGCCCACTGTGTAAGTAAACTACTACTTTCATAAATAGAAGATGAGCAATAGATTTTGTTGTTTTTAGACAACAGCTGTTAGTCTTTGGTACCAGGTAAAATGACAATAAATATTTATTAAGCATCTCTATGTTAAAGACACTGCGTATTAATGAGCTATAATTGCATTTTGGCTTCAAAGGAAGATAGAAGAATAAACAATATTATAATACATCTCTAGGGAACATGAACAAATAAAAAATACAGAATTTGGGGAATCACCAAGATCTATAAAACTTTGCCTGGGGTGTAGACAAATTCCAGGAGTGGACCAGTTGGTTTTATCTTACTTTCTAGATGAAATGGGGCATGTTGTAAAAGACCACTCAGAGGCACATGAGAGCAGTGAAGAAGAAAGTGGAATTACAGATAAGTTGGATGCCATGGAAGCATCAGTGTAATTACAGTAAGACTGGAAAGGCAGGAGGCGAGAGAGGCAAATTTCTTCTGTAAGCTAACTGAAGCTTTTATGGTTTAGGTTTCCAACGATCTCAGAATAGTTTTCTTACGTTTCCTAGTTTCCCATTAAATAGAATCTTCCCTGTGCTTATAGATCTTGTTACTAAGCATAAAGAAAGATCACAGTTAGTTGCAGTAGGTGCATGCAAGATGTACATTTTCAGGTACTCGCAGAGAGGCTCTTTGAAAACCAGGATCTTACATGTCAAGTTTAATTAACCCTTTGCTCTTCCATTCACTATTTGCAAGGTGTCAGGAGCCTCAGGCCAACAGAATCCCAGCCTGACTGAGAATCATCCCAGCTTCTCTGAGGATCCATACTAAAAGCAAAACTGCAAAATCAAAGCATTATAATTGCAAAGACACGAGCTCTCACACAGTAAATAGGCAAAGTCAAAGCAGAAAATATATTAAGACATATTTCTAAGTTCACAAAGCTTTATAACGTGGAATAAGAACACTATTAGTAATGTTGCCACAGCAATAAACACGTGCAAAGTCCCTGCAACCCTTTCATTTTGGTTTCCTTCTGTACAATAATAGAACAAATAGCAAATGTGTAATAAGACTTTGATTTCAGCTGTTTTTCAAGTTTGAGAATGTATTTCTATTTGAACATGAAAAGAAAACATGGGTTTTGAAAATACCATATATAAAGAACTTACTGTATTCAGCCCCATGCCGTTGAGCATATATATCAAATCCTCAGTGGCAACATTCCCAGAAGCACCTTTCGCATAAGGGCAGCCACCTAATCCGGATACAGCAGAGTCCACCACATTAATTCCCATCTGAAAAATAAAGCTCAACAGCTAAGGCCTGTTCATGTATGGAATGTGAGTCACTCATTTCTACTTAACCTGTTGTGAAGAAACAGCAAACAAAGCTTGAACATGCTATGTGACACAGTTAGCATTCCCTTGTTGCTAGAATCATCCCTGGAGAAACAACTCCTTTTCTAAGTTTGTCTCTTAGACCAACAAAATCTTTGCTAAAAAATCTTTGCAGCTGGGCCAGTACTACACCAAAATTTAAAAGGTAAGGGTTTTGTCTGTTTGTTTATTCCCTGTAAGAGCACAGCTCGCATGGTTAAGCTTGGAGTACAGTTAATTCATCTCTAGTTTTATATATTTTCTAATTTCCACATTTATCTTTAAAGTATTCCAACACCACAGCTCAAAATCACAGTCACAAAAGACTGAGAGTTGGATCTGGGATTTGGAGATGAAGTTAGTATTTGCACGGGGTTTTGTGGGACCAATTTACCTACCTAATTCACCAAACTTTCATGGGAACAATATTTTACACATAAGACTCTGGAAGCAAGAGGTATTTAAGAGGAAAGGTGTTCATCTCTTTCTACAGCAGTTCACAGTCCCTGCTCCGTGCTAACTGCTATGCTGCAGTTGTAGTGCTCTGTGTGCATTACTCACAAGTCTCACTCATACAAAGACGTTCGGACCATCCTCACCTCACCAGGAGAAACCTCAGGTTCCTTGGACAAGTGCATGTTCTGTCCAAGAGAATTTTCTGTACCCCAAAAACATCCGCTCTGCTTGTATCCACAGCCTCTGGACGCTGCACATTTATGTAGACTGGGTGTCTGGACTTAGGGGTGCAGATACAAAGAGTTTATGTGCTGATACTATGAAAGATATATGAACAATGATGTCAAGAAAAATTCTGGGCATCAGCTCTTGATAATGTAAAAAGGGAGTTAGGTGGCCCATTCCTCTGTTAAACTAACAACTTGATAATGAGGGCTGCAGAAATACTTAATCAATTCTTCACCCCTTACACTTTCCAGCCAATCTACTTAGTGGAATTTAATCCATCATCTAAGAACAGACAGAAGCATCAATAGACTTGAGTACCGAGTACCCATTAGAATTACCTATATTCCCTTAAACGTACTAGTGGCAAGCTCTTCCCCAAACTTAGTTAAACCAGATATCTAATCTGAATGGGTCCTGCTATGGCTTTGAGCCATGACTAGTGAGTTTCTGAAGCTGGACTCCTTATTCACCTCGCTCCTTTCAGTCTTGGGCTTGCACCTGTTTTAATTTTAGAGATGTTCTATTCTCTGAAACTCCAAGATGCTATCCATATGTGAGGACCAAACACTGACACTAGGAAAAGTCAGAGGGCCATGGGAACATTTGGAGTTGAAGAGACTCAAGGTTAAAAAACTTGTGAGGAGCTAAGGACAGATAAGACTTTATTTATCATCACACAGGCTGCTAGGCAGGCAGCTGCCTGCAGGTACCCATGCACATACATCAGGCTCTGGAAAGTAGAGGTGATGGTCTCTGACATCAAGATTGTATTTATAGAAAACACACACACAAAGTGACATTCTGCCAGGAATAGTTATATAATGGATTACATTGATGTTTATTTGGTAGGGTCAATCTGGTGTAAGCCATTTTGTGATAATTCAAAGCCCTCCAGATGGCTAATATTAGGTATCATATCCACTACTATATAGCCACAGCAGTGCCATGTTGTCCAAACACAAACTGAACCTTACAACATTCTGTTCCAAACACCATAGCTCTTTCACATTTCAAGGAAAATGGCTTTAGAAAAAAGAACTCAATTGAAGGTACGATAGGATAACTCCAAAGCTTCTAGTATGGTGAGTGTAAGGCAGCATCCGACTAGTGTGATGGGAGGATGGTAGCATCCGACTAGTGTGATGGGCATAAGGCAGCATCTAACTAGTGTGATGGGAGGAGGTAGCATCCGACTAGTGTGATGGGCATAAGGCAGCATCCAACTAGTGTGATGGGAGGAGGTAGCATCCGACTAGTGTGATGGGCATAAGGCAGCATCTGACTAGCCTGTGGATGATTCACTCTTGGGGATATTCTATGCGGTTTTTCCCTAAAGATCTCTCTCTTTCTCTCTCTCTCTCTCTCTCTCTCTCTCTCTCTCTCTCTCTCTCACACACACACACACACACACACACACACACATACACACACACTTAAATATTAAATAAATGAGTAAATAAATACATAATTTTAAAAGGTAAGACTTTAGGAACTGAAAGCCAACAATAATTCCCAATAGTGGGAATTTAAATTTAATGATGAACAATTATTATTATATCCAGTATCCTAAAAATTCTTTTTCTTTTTCTTAACTTTCTATTGATTCTTTGTGAATTTCACATGGTCACCACAATCCCACTCATCTCCCTGTCCTTTCATATCCACCCTCCACTCTTATGACCTCCCCCTATAATTAAAATAAAATAATATAGAATAAAAAAGTCATAGTAGTGTGTCACAGTGTGTCACACAGTCTAACCTTTTGTCCACACATCCTTACTTGCAAATGTACATTGCAATGAGTCATTGGTCTGTCTTGAGGCCTCTGGTTTCTGCTACTCTATCTACACTGGGTCCTCATGTGATTCTTCTACGATAATTTGTTTCCCTGTGTCATGGAGATTCTGCAGATTGGGATCTGCAGGACTGGCCCTTCCATGCCCTCCCTCCAGCAGATCACAGATTGGGCAGATGTTGGGGAGGCCCAACTCAAAGTCCCGGAACGGGGCCTGGGAGGTAGCTCAACTGACCAACCTGCCAGCCCAACTGCAACTGCATCACCATGGAGAGCTCTCCAGCACTGGTCTAGCTAGTTCACCCAAATGCCACAGCTGGCCAGGGGCAGCGCCAGCTCTCCTGCTTTCATTTCCTTGGGGCTGGCTCACCTGCACTTATGCCACCAGAGCCAGCTCTACTGTGCTGCCCAGGTGAAATACAGAGTTCACTCTCCAGAGTGCTGCAGCCAATGAGGGCCAGGGCCAGCATTCAGGTCATTATGACCTCAGGGCCAGCTCCCCCACCTGCCACAACCAGAAATTCTTTATCAAGGACATCTTGTCTTGAAATACTTAACACATCATGTGTAGATAATTAGATGATTAAAATCAAATAAATCTATGCATACATCTATGGAAACATTATCGTGTTTTTAAGAAGGAAATTTATAAAACAATTAAAATGACACACAATAAAGAATTTAAATTGTGTTATAAAATCGAATGATAAATGCTACAGAGACTTGATTAGGGGAATGAGGTTGGTGTTGAAATGGTGTGCACTATACAGAGTCATAATACCACTTTCTTAATTTGGTATCATGTGTGTATCTTAATGGTACATACACCAACATGCTAACAATATCGGCAAGCATGTATAGTGTGGTTATTCACAATTTTTATTTCAGTTTCATGAAGCCAGGCTGCTTCTGAACTCTACTGGTAGCTGCATGTGGCCTTAAACTTAAGATCCTATTCCTTTTACCCCTCAAGTGCTGGGATTATAAGCAAGTACCACCCCACCTGATTTTATGTGATGCTGGAAACTGAACTCAGAAATTCTGACATGTAAGTAGGTCACTCTAACAACTGAACTATGGTCATAGTCCACATATAATCTCTTTCACTTTAATTCCGCTTTTTTATTTTCAGTGACTCGCAGTGCTCAGTGCAAATAAGGAAATAAAACAAAACAGTTTTGTGCAAACTGATTAGTCAGGGTACAATATTAATAAATACATGGGAATGATATTAAACAAAACCGCTGATTTTTCCAATTAACGTTATTTTGCACAGACTTGTATCTTAGGAGTCTATGACTGCAAGGATGACCTACAAAATGTTCTAGAAGAGACAGACAAACTCTGGGTAAAAGGTGACCTGGAGAAGGTTGCTTGCCACTTTTCTAGTAATCAGATTAGCTCTGGACACAACTCTCAGGAAACTTTAACCACAGAGTGAATCCAGAATTTAAGTAAGCAATTTTATACAGAGTTCATTCTTTATATTACCTGTGAAGAGAAATAATACAGATCCCATGCTGGGCATATTGGCACTCAT
>JANHMN010000007.1:80396216-80452756 GCA_030674055.1 Rhabdomys pumilio
TGGGCCTGATAGAGTGGTTCACAACCGTCATGAACTAAGGGACAGGCCCTGCCAAACCCCTCCACACCCATCCTTCTCTGACTTGAAATATCGCTCTGGGATGTAGAGTGAGCTGAGAACAGAGTGCTGACAGGTAAGAAAGGTACCTTTCCTTGGGAGATTCCCTTCTTCTTAGCAATGTCATCTGGACATTTCAGGAAAAACCCACTTGCCCCACTTCTTGTAGTTCTAGGAGGACAGCCCAAGAAAATCTCAGAAGACGTTGACACAGAGTTGTGCTCAAGGTCAGACATTCTTTGTACTATCTCTTGTAAGAGTAGAAATCAGTTCTTGTTTTAAGTGCACAACAAGCATAAAACAGTTAATAATTTATTAATAAAGACTGGTTAGTATGATACAATACTTTGAAAGAATATTTAATGGCTTTAGTTGATTTTTAAAGAAATAAAAGATAAAAGAACAGGATACTCTGGTATTTATTTGCATTTCCAGACTATAATAATAGTAACTAATAATAAATATATACTATATAATTTTACATAATATATGTTATATGTAAATACATATAATTGTATATTATATGCTTTATAGTAACATTACATATAATATATATTTTAGTATGTAATGAAAATATAATAATAATAACTCTGGTATGTAACTGTTTTCTCTATAATAATTACATATCACAGGTACTTAGGACAAGTGGTCCTTATTAGTGAATGTTTACTCTTTTTATGTAATTTCCTTCTTCTGGCAGTACAATAACTACAGAAGTATTTTGACCTAATTCAGCCTCTCACTTACTGGATTCAATTCTGTTTATGACCTCTTTGAGTGTTATCTATTTTCTTTTTAAATCTGTATCTATTGAGTGTGCACGACATTGAGCTGGATGGCAGTGCTTCAGACATATACATAATGTACTTCAAACATATCTAATTCCCTTCATATTGCCTTGTCCCTTCACTGCAGAAGCATTATCTGCTTTTTTTTATTCTTGAATGAATCTCTTTATTCTTTACCCACCATTCATGGTTTCTAGTATGTTAATATAAAATGACTAGACCAATGTCCCATCAACACAGGTTTTTAATATATGCATGGCTTCAGTTAATAGATAAATATAAGGTATATATACCTGAGCTTCCATATTACTAATTCCTAAGTGATAACTAAGGTTCAGGCTGTTAATGAAGACTTCAGAAGCAAGAAACAGACCTGACATAAAAAAAAAAATCTCATATGTCAACACCGAGATGTTAGCAAATGCTACTTTCTGACTTGTACATTTAAGAGTCAAAAAATAGTCCAAAGTTCTAGCTTGAGAATTTCTGTGTTTGGTGCCAGAAAGCCAGCATTTTTCTTTGTGAACACGAAAAATATGCATTATTTCAAATCCCTAAAGGAAAGTTAATGCATAAAAAAGTTTGGACACCCATAATCTTTTGACCTGACTGTGTAAGAATTACAGTCATCGTAGCTTTTCACCAAAACCCTGTTTCATCCCCTTCAGGATCCAGCTACACAACAGCACTTAACTGTGCTTAAATGTGTGAGACTAGCTGAGCAACCGCATATGAGCAACTCAATATGAGCCATTTCTCAAACAAGCGTTTTCAGAAACTATGTGGCTTTTGCCTTTCAAATAATCCAATGTGGATGCCATTGAGGCCTTTAGAAATGGAGAGCCATGAGCAAGAAGACACCTGGGTTCCTCAATGATCATGTGAACACAGAAATATACAAGCAACATAGGGTAGGTAAAGCCAAACTTTGTTTGGGTCATTATCCATCTTGATCTGTAGTATGATATAAAGATATCCAACTAGAACACAGCTACTGAGTTCCTAGCTACAGCCTGCCTTTTGACTCTTTTCTTTCTATGCCCTACATTCTTGGTCTCTTCCTTTTTTATGGCTGCTCTTTTGTTAATTGGCTAATTTTTGATTATGTTTTGTCTAGAATGGTAACTTAACATTTTGACTTCTAAGTTATTTTGTGGTTGCCTGTTGCCATAATGCCCTTCTTTAATTACAGTTACCTTCTAATAACTGTTTCCATGGAAAACCCTCATGACAGTTTGCTTTGAACTACTTTGTGTGTCCATTACCCTACTTTTCACTTTTCCATAGATTATCCCATAATGTTAATTCTATTTGTGCATGTGCACACACATGTGTGTCATATGTGTGTATGTGTGTGTGTGTTACATGATTATGAGTACTGTTGGCTGTTGCCGGCAGAGGTCTGAAGAGAGTGTCAGACCCTCTGGAGCTGGAGTTGCAGGTGATTGTTAGAAGCCTGGAGTGAGTGCGGGGAACCAAATTCTGAGCTAACTCTTTTAATTATGAGCTATCTCTCCAGGCTACTGTTAGATCAACTAAAACATGAATTTATTTTACTATCCCATTTCTGGCCTCTCGGAAGGAACATGTAGAAGATAAGAATGGCAGAGATTTGGGTCTTTGTCTTAGTGAAAAGACTAAGTGTGTATAAGCACCTGTGTGTGTTCGGTGGTTGGGTGTGAGTGTGTGTGTGTGTGTGTGTGTGTGTGTCAAAAAAGAAAGATGAGTTATATAAAGAGAACACTACAAACCCAGAGTAGGAAGTTTTCCCTAAACATTTACAGTACAGTGATAAGAATTATCCACTGGTTTTCCGTCATTGACAGGATCTGAAATAAACAATGTCAGAAACATTATGGCAGAAAGGGGCAGAGCTGTCAGTAGATTTAGAAAAGGTGAAGTTGGCATAAAGCCCTGCCCCTTAGTCAAGAACCCGTTCACAGTGATAATGGCTGGGAGACAGTTCTTTACAAGAGAGTGGTGCTGACTTATTAAAGGCAGGCTCCATGCTCAGGCATAGTTGTCCAACACAAATTGGACTCCACATTTTTAGTGATTCTTTTGTTTTGTTTGTTTTGTTCATTTTGAGAGAGAGAAAGAGATGGAGGGAAGGAGGGAGAGAGAGAAAGAACCTGAAGCTGGTTGGATAGGGGCTAGGGACAAGGGATGGATAAGAAATGGGTTATGAAATGGAAAAGAAAATGATTTTTTAAAAAACTGTATGAAATTCTCACAGATTAAATAAAATCACTTTAAAAATAAAAGTCTGTGTGACATGTCTACCAGGCAGAGTACATGTTATGCAGAATTGTGACAAGAGTCATGGAAGAAGCTGCCAGTGGCATCTCTAAATGGCCAGAAAAAAGATCATGGAAGATATTTAAGCTAGAAGCCATAGGTCATGTCCAGTTTAAAGAATGGTGCTATATGTAAAAAACATAACAGAGTTCTTATGACTAGTGGCCATGGAACAGATATGAAGATGTCAGATATATTAACAGAGAAAATGATTCTTTGGGGTACTGTGGGGCAGACAGATAAAAGCAACAAGGGTGCTGGATCTCTGGAGAAAACTAAGTGAGCAAACTAGTCAAAAAAAAAAAAAAAAGCACTTGAGTTGACACTTCAGAGTCCAGAAAAGATTTGACTGTCTCATTCTGACTCTCTGGCACTAACATTAGCCTCAGCCTTTCTTGACATTACTCACAATACTCCATGAAGTTAGTACAGAGCTGGAGAGTGGGATGAGGGGGCAAGAAAGGTAGACAGCTATGTAACTGTGTGAATAGCTCCTGTGGGGGACCATGGCATGCTTCTCTAATGATCTAAAAATTATCACAGTTTTGCAATCAGGTGACAGCACTCCCAACCCCACCCTCCCTTTCACCCTCCCCTCTGCCCTCCCATCTACCCTCCCCCACCCCCACCCAATGCAACTGCTCAGTTGATTAGCTGAGTTTAAGAGGATTGAGCTGCTGCTCTAAGAGGCTGCAGGGACCACAACAGTTTCAGCTAAGGGCTGATTCAGAACAGGCCTTGTTTCTGGCCTGTTTCTGGTAAGAAGTAAATAACTTCCAATTCTGAAACAGATGCTGATGTGAGGCCCCCTAACACTGAAGCTACGACCGATTGCCAATAAACACAGGCAAAAGACGGAGCAACAAAGATGGGAATTGATTAAAGGAGAAAGAGCTGGAAATCCTGTGTTTTGGATAGAGGGTAAATATTGCTACCCATATTGACAAACAAGAGCAGGCTTATGAGACTGCAGAGCAGCTGTCTGGAAGAAGTCAAGGCAGCAGGCAATAGATTAGCTTGAGCACCACTCCATTATACCTGCACGATATGACATAATACCTAGAAAGTAAGTAAAGGACTACAATATATACAAACTCCCAAGTGCAAGTGTATCTGCACATGGAATAACTGGGGTTGATCCAATTCACAATGCAGCACTATATCACTTTGCATGTGAGCATGGAAAAAATAAACGATTCATTTCATTTTACATGTTCAGTACCTGCTTTTTACCCCATGGACATGAACCATATTTTCTTAAATATTCATTCTCATCAAAATGGGCTTTTGGAAACTGCTCTGTAAGTAAGTGTGTGTGTGTGTGTGTGTGTGTGTGTGTGTGTGTGTGTGTAATGTGAACTAAAGTTGATGACGTTTCAGTTGGGGCAGTCATATGTCCATTTCAGATCTGAAACAGGGCAAAAAAATATTTTTGAGATCTCCTACATAAGAACTGCAGTTCACAGTTTTGTGAACAATGGCAAGCAAAGAACTTCAGCCCTTAGCACAAAGGACAGAAAGCAGGGCTAAACCAGAAGTGAGCCTTGAGTATTTCAGCCCCTGAAGCAGCCCCACTCTTTTATTTATAAACTGTATCTAATTAAAGCTGTATTCGGTGCTTTCAGCTACTCAATAATCTTAGGAGAGTGGCTGCAATTTGTTATCCAACCTGCATAACTGAAGAAATTCAGACATACGATGTTTAATAATAATCATGAAAATTGCTACCTGTTTGATAAGACGTAGCACTGAAGTTCAGGACTGAGTGAAAAAATAACTTCCCAGTCTCTGCTCTTGTCTTGTGGACCTCCTTCAAGAGGATTCCAGGAGCCACCAGAGGGTCTTCTTAATGCACTGCTTCCATTTAGAGACGCACAAGCCGATTACTGTTACAAAGTGTAGTCCCTAACACATCACTAAATTGATGTTCCAAGTGAAGAGATATGTCTTAAATACAAATAAGCACTATACACAGCAGAATATGTAAGCTTACAAGAGCAAAGGTTTTGAGAAACACTGGTAAGATGTGTTGGACAGTTTGCAGTAGAGCAGAAAGGGGCAGCAAGAATAAGTCTGGTAAAGAGTCTGTCTCTAATTGGGCTTTTGGGGGAAGTTCAGCTAAGGAAAAGGGTATCCTATAGATTGGGAATGGATGAATTAAAGACATAGATGATGAGTAGAAGACTTTAATCAGATTATTGTTGGACGGTTCCACAGAGAATGAAGTACAGTCCTTACTCAGGAGGTCTTTTCAAAAGGTATGAGTTTTACCCTCTAAGGAATAAGACAATTGATGGTCTACCAGTCTTTGCATCACCAATAGCTCGGTTTTAGTCCAGTCTGACTAGCAAGAGAGCAACAGTGACAGTGGTTAAAGAGTGAGCTATATGTGAATAGAAATAATAGCTGAATAGTGCAAGGTATCATTGGACCATTGACGGTGAGTATTTAAAATGAAATAACTGTCAAAAAACAATTTGTTAGGAATAAAATGGAAATAAACTTGTGAGTGAAAATAGTCTATGAATGAATGAACTGGGATTGTCACTAACAAACCCCTTATGGTTTGTAGCTCAAAAGCTACGTCCAGCAGGATGCACTGGGGTAAGGTACAGAAGCCACTCAGTGACTGAGGTGGAGTACATTCTCAAATGTTAGTACTCCCTCCATTGCTGAAATACAAAAAGAGAATCTAAACCCATAGAAGGAATCACCTCCATAATGAATGAGGTCATCAACTTTGAAATAACTTTCTGCAAATACTGAGATTAGTTTGTTCAATCTATAAGTTATTTCTCTAGTGCTGTGATAAACACCATGACCAACTTGAGAGGAAATGGTTTATTTGGTTGACATGGTCCCTGACACAGTCTACTGAACATGATAAGATGCACAAGACAGGAACCTGAAGGAAGGAACTGAAGCACAGCCATGGAGGAATGTGTCTTGTTTGCTCCTCATGTCTTGCTCAACTTTATAATAGAAACCAGGATACCTGCTTAAGGGTGGCACCTCTCCTATACCAATCATCAGTCTAAAAATAGCCACAAGCAATTTGATGGAGGCATTTTTTTTCAACAGAAGTTTTTCTTCCTAGACAACTCTAGCTTTTTTCAAGTTGACAATAACCAACTGACATACTCAAAAAGACCTAATTTTGCAGTAAAGTCACAAAATTGTCAAATAAATTCAATAAAATTCAAACATTAAAATATTCTGCTATTAAATCTTGGGACAACAGAATTACTCTGGTATATTCCTCCCTTAACATATGAAAATACATTAGATCAATACTAAACAAAGACACAGTGGCTTTATATAAGGACTAGATAGCATACAACCATGATATCCAGTGATGAAGAAAAAATGTTATCTGCTTACAAGTAACACTATGCAACTGAGCAAATTATTCTTATGTATTTAGAACTGTTCATGTATATACATATGCATATATGTATGTAATAGCAACTAATGAGAAAAAAGACCATAAATATGAAAGAGAATGGGGAGACACACATAGGAAGGCTTGGAGGGAGAAAAGAGTAAAATAATGTAATGATATTATAATCTCAAATTATAATACATTATTTTATAATGTATTATAATCTCAAAAACAAATAATATTCAAAAAGAATAAAGTTATTGAAACCATTATTAAAAAAAAAAAAAAAAACATTGCCAGCCAGGCAGTGGTGGCACACGCCTTTAATCCCAGCACTTTGGAGGCAGAGGCAGGCTGATTTCTGAGTTCAAGGCCAGCCTGGTCTACAGAGTGAGCTGTACGACAGCCAGGGCTACACAGAGAAACCCTGTCTTGAAAAACAAACAAACAAACAAAATTCATTGCCAAAGATTCTGACTTAAGACAGCAAAATCGATGTGTTTTCTGTCAAGGCTACCAAATACTTCTACATTTAAAAAACTTCAAGGTAAGGTCTAACAGCTATTATTTATGATTTATATAACTTTAATTCTTCTAAAAAAATAAAATACAAATACTTCTTTAGTTAATAATGGAAACATAAGCACACACACTTTTAAGTCTTAGTAACATATAGCTACTTCTTTATATTTGCATTATTTAGCTTGGTCAGTTTAACAGGAAAAAAACATCACTCATGGATTATGAAAAAAAAAAAACCCTAAAAAACAAAACCAGGTTGACAGCTTATCTGGGCAAGAATACAAACTAAATATCTCAGCATCACAGCAGAACAGGAATGATGCTCTTCATATCCCAACTCCCAAAAACCAGGCCAATTGTCCCCAAGAGTTCTTTCATGCTCATTCTTTCTCTTCTCTGTAGTTTCAGGAAATTGACCAACCTCAGCAAGCTGCATTCTGCAAGCTTCTGGGTCAGAAGAGGGCTTTTATAGAATGAAGGAGCCAGAATATTGTCCTCACTCGGTGCTATTGGCGCTACCTCCCACAAAATTCTAATGTCTAAAATGTCTGATATTGACTCTGATCAAGCTGAGGGTGCCCCCAGTTCCTTTCTGGAAATTCTTGATATTTCCCTCTTCTTGTCTGAGAGTCCCACTGATCACACAGTAGACCAAATGTAAGAAGCTCTGCAGGTTAGGCTGGCAAGGGCAGGCTCAGCACCTGAGGAAGAATGCCTCCTCAGATCTGTAACCTTGCTATGTTGCTGGCCTTGTTCTAACAGAGGCCAACACCCTTGTGGTTTCTTCAATGTCCAACATGCTGCTTTGCGTTTCTCCCAGCACTAGAACTCCTTGTGTTTAGATGTTCCCTCATTTCTGGCAACATTGAAAAGCTAAGGGGTCTTTACTAGGATTGCAATCATGGATATATTTTTTTTCTGCTTAGCTCTCATCAAAGTCAGATGACAGAAATGAGCAACATTAAAGGGAAACGTTCCACCATCAAGTAGGTGAGCTTTAGCCTTCCACTACTGTGGACCAGAAAGACCTGCAGCTCACCTGCAGAGGTGGCATCCGTGGCTATCCCCTGAATTTATGGCTTTACCTTTTACTCAAAGTAATTCATAGTAAATACCTGTGCTTGAAGGACAACTTTTCTGCCACATTTATTTAAAAACTGATAAAAAAAAGATTGTCCACTTTTTTTCAGCTAGTATATCCTGTATTTATCAGGGTTTAATAAGATAAAATTTCATCAATTTTTAAGAAAACCGTGAAACTTGGTAGACCAGTCCTTGGAAGAACCAGAACCCCATTCACTCATCTCCTTTCTCCTGGTCTGTCTCTTCCTCTAGCCATCTCTTTTCTCTACATTTGATTAATTCTTTGTTTCCCATACAAAAGTCACAGCTTTTTAATAAATTTTTTTTTATATAACAAAAGTGCTCTATCTCTTGGGCTCTCAACAGAAAACTCCTTGGAAACCACTCTTTTTTGGTCCTATCTTGAACCCCATGTGCCAGTCACTGAATCCAATGCACTAACATAGAAGGTCTGAGTGTGCTGAGCCAGGCCTGCCTTTTTAGCTAGAAATTATAAGAGGAATAGGGGAAGATGGTACAATATGCAGGCTCTCACAAAGGCACGTGATAAAAGTACGGAGGAAGAACTTTCTATAGGGAAATACAATTCTGAGCAATCTGAACAACATATATTTGCTATATATTTGAATATATACGTGTGTGTGTGTGTGTGTGTGTGTGTGTGTGTGTGTGTGTGTGTGTGTATTCAATATAAAGCTCAACACCAGGAATAAATTAGAGTTAATGTCTCTGGTATTTTAATAGCTCTTACTTTTAAAGATTAAAACAGTACTTAGTAATCGATAATGTTGAATATTGTTCCTATCACTTAACAGATATTTGGAGTTTCCACCACATGTGCATTGGTAACAATTATAGAATACACAATCTGTCCTGCCATATAGCTGATATTATAGTGCGAGAGAAAACACTTCAACAGTTGTCTTAGTTAGGGTTTCCATTGCTGTCATAAAACACCATAACCAAAAGCAACTTAAGGAGGAAATGGTTTATTTCTTACAATTCTCACAAGTCACACTCCGTCACTGAGAGGACTCCAGGTAAGTACTGGAGGAAGAAACTGAAGCAGAAACCATGCAGAAATGCTACTTACTGATTTGTATCATATAGTTTCCTCCGCCTACTTTCTTATACCATCCAGGTACAAGGGGTAGCACTCCTACTATGGCTCACCCTTCCACATTAATGATTAATCAAGAAAATTCCACATGGCCTTGCCTACAGGCCAGTCTTATGGAAGCTTTTTCTCAGGTAAGCATCCCTCTTCTGAGATATATCCACATTTTTGTCAAGTTGGCATAAAAAGACACAACAACTAATAATCAAGATGATAAACTGATACTGGAAAATGTTTGATAAAGATGAGTTGCTAACAAGGGGCACTTTTTAAAAGAAGTATTTGAGTTGAGTTCTGAATAAAACCAGAAAGTAAGCTACTAACCAATACGAAGTGACAGTATCACCAGTAAAATGAGCCAAGTCGGAACATGTGTCATGAAGTGGAAAGTGCTTGGTATTCTTAGAGTGTAACGAGTAAACAGCTGTGCCTGGAATCAAGGGGGAATGGGGATCGACTACTGCAAAACAACCCCAGACACACAATAGAGCTGAATCTTACGGAAAAGCATTTCTTGATGAAGTTGGTATGGTTTGTGCATCAGTGTAGAGACCCAGCTCACAAGTCTTTCATTGATAAGAATGAATATGTCAGTGTCACTGTGAATGAAACACATCACACAGGAGTTTTCTCTCTGACAGGAGACACTATGCCGAATAAGTCAGATACAGGTACCAGGGAACTTACAATGGAGTCAAACCCAGCAGAAGACACTGGCCAACAGGGCCACAGTTATGTTTATTTTCACATAGAATGTATTTTAGATTTTTTATAAATAATAAAAGATTTTAAGAATATCAGAAACGAACTCACTCTATTTACATGACTTCCATTGCCCCTCTGATGTTTCCTTTCCCACATTCCCTCCTTTTATGACTGTTAATGTAATGCATATGCAGAGTTGTGTGAATGTATAACATACTGAGTACATTTAGCGTTGTATATGCATGCATGGGTGTAGGGTTGACCACTTGGAATGGGAAAACCATCAGGGTTCTTTTCCCTGGAAATAAACCTAGTTTTTCCTCTCTCTGGAGCCAGTAATTGACTATAGCTCTATGTATAGTGCTGAAGAACTGTGAAATTCTCCCCTCTCCTTTGGATAGTTTACTGGTATGGTCATTTTACAAGTCTTTTTTACCAGAAAATCGAGTTTTCATGGATGCAGCATTCCTGTCATGTCTAGAAGACACTATGTTGCCCCAGAAATACTAGTCCTGTGGGTTTTACAATCATTCCACTCCCACATATTTTACATTACCTGAGCCTCAGGTGTATAAACTGTGTTACAGATCTTCTAATTGGGGCTGGGTACTACAGTCACTTATTCTCTGAATTTTAACTGGTTGTGGACCCATACCATAACCTCTGTCAGCTGCAAAAAGAAGCCTATTTGATAAAGGATGAAAACTACATTTATCCACAAATATAAGGACAAATGTGTTGAAAATAGTTTTACACACACACACACACACACACACACACACACACACACACACGAAAGACAGTAGTAGTTGTTTCTACTCTAGTGTCTATGGCACCTCCAGCCATGGGTCGTTGCACCCATGTACATGGTTTACAGTACCAACCATGATTTTTGTCTTGTTGAACAGGCCTTTAGTCCAACTAGACTGTTGTTGTAACCCTCAAGACATAAACACCACTACAGCACCACTGAGTATCTTGTCAGTGCTGCACATGATAGTATTCCACGGGTATGAAGCTGAGTAGAACTGTGGATTACTTTTCTCCTGGTAGCTTGCATAACATCTTTGGATATGACAACTAGTCTTCAGGGAAGAGGCTACCAGGTTAGTTCAGGTTGATTCCTCCAAGTCCTATACAGTATCTTCAGTAACCGGGTCTAATCTTCAAGTTCTGGTAGTCAACCTACATTGTTTGCGGGTCTCTTGAACCAACTTAACCAAAACTTGAAGGGATGTTACCCTTTTTGACACTGGAGCATTTGTTAGAAAATCTATAGCTCTTATGGTAAGCATTTTCACTCTGTGTGGTGAAACTACACTAAAATTATAAATGTATACACTTATATAGATAATACATAATTTTAAGCAAGCTTATAAAATAACATTTCTCTATAGCTTTTCAAACACCCATCGCATTTTCTCTCCTTTCTCACTCTCTCTTTGTATGGCACTTTACTTCTCTAGTTTTTTTCTTTTAGTTTTAAATTCCTTATTTTCTTTATTTACATTTCAAATGTTATCCTCCTTTCTCAGTTCCTCCCCTAAAACCCCCATCCCATGCCCCTCCCCTGCTTCTATGAGGGTGTTCCCGCACCCTCCCATCCACCCATTCCCACCTCCCCTGCCCTCAAATTCCCTTATACAGGCAATCGAGACTTCATTAGAACAAGGGCCTCTCCTCCCATTGACACCCAACAAGGCCATCCTCTGCTACATATACAGCTGGAGCCATGGGTCCCTCCATGTGTACTCTTTGGTTGGTGGTTTAGTCCCTGAGAGCTCTGGGGGTCTGTTTAGTTGATATTGTTGTTCTTCCTATGGGGATGCAAACCCCTTCAGTTCCTTCAGTCCTTTCTCTAACTCCTCCATTGGGGACCCCATTGAGGATGCCCAATTGTTGGATGTCACTATCTGCCTCTGTATTTGTCAAGCTTTGGCAGAGCCTCTCAGGAGACAGCTATATCAGGCTCCTGTCAGCATGCACTCTTTGGCATCCACAATAGTGTGTGCCTTTGGTGACTGTATTTGGGATGGATCCCCAGGTAGGGCAGTCTTTGGATGGCCTTTCCTTCAGTCTCTGCTCCACACTTTGTCTCCATATTTGTTCCCATGAGTATTTTGTTCTCCCTTCTAAGAAGGATCGAAGCACCCACACTTTGGTCTTCCTTCTTCTTGAGCTTCATGTGGTCTATGAATTGTATCTTGGGTATTCTGAGCATTTGGGTTAATATCTACTTATCAGTGAGTGCAAACTATGTGTGTTCTTTTGTCATTGGGTTACTTCACTCAGGATGATATTTTCTAGCTCCATCCATTTGCCTAAGAATTTCATGTTAAGCCACACCACTTTCCTCCTTTGTAACACCTGCATCCTATGAACTCTTTTTCTAAAACACATTCTTGCCTTCCCTTACAGTCCCTCTCTACCTACTTGACTCCCATGGTAACTTCAGGTTATATACTCAGGTAAAGGGGTCTGGAGCTTGAATATACAAATAGAGGTGAGCATGTGTCTGCTTTCTGGGTTTGGGTTGCCTCAAGTAGGGTACCATTTTCTAGTTCTTTCCATTTATCTGCAAATTTCATTGTTTCATTTTTTTGCAACTAAATAGGATCCTACTATATATGTACACATATATAATTGTATCTGTCTACCTCACATTTTCAGTATTTATTCAACTGAAGGTCACCTAGGTCATTTACACTTCCATGTTGCTGTGAAGAGAGTGGCAGAGAACACGACTGAGCAAGAGTATCTGTGGTGGAACAGAACATAGAGTCTTCTGGGCAGACGCCAAAAAGTGGTAGAGCTGGGTCATATGCTGCATCTACATTTATCTTTTTGAGAATTCACGCTGGTTTTCAGAGTGGTTGCAATGGTTTGTTACTCCACCAAGAATGGATGATGGCTCTCCTTTCCCCTCCTTTATCACCACCAGTTCTTGTCAGTAGTTTTTGTGATCTTAGCCATTCTGACTGAGCTGAGATGAAATCTCAGAGCAGTGTGATTGCTACACCCTTCTAGATATTTCTTAGTCATTTTATTTCTTCTTTTGAGGATTCCCTGCTCACATCTGCCACCAATCATGTAAAAACAATATTGTTCATACTGCCATGTTTATTTAGTTTCATTTATTCATTTGATTTATGACTCTCAAAACTTTTAATAAAAATTGTTCTTTCCTCTTGAGAATCAACCAATGATTCTCATTGATTTGTTTTTGTTTTGTTTTGTATTGTTTTGTTTTGCTGAGGCAGGGTCTCTCTATGTAGCCCAGGCTGACCTCAAACTCTCCCTGCCTCTGTCTGCCTAGTACTAGTGTTAGGATTTGTATCTTTGTATATGCTACCATGCCCAGCTGATTCTCAGTTGATTTTAACTTTCTTTATTTGTTAGAAAAAAATCCATCAGCTTAGCTACTCATTACACAGTTAACAAATGATTGTTTGTTAGCAAGCAAACATTTGGCCTAAAACTTCTATCACTGTGTTTGTTTTGGTTTAGTTTGCTTTGTTTTAAGCAGTAACTACACTGGCTGTCTGTTCCAGATTCCTTTTCCTAGGAACATCTTTGCACTGCAAGTTATTGAGTCGTCAAGGTCAGGACAGTGGTCAACACCACCACTTCACACTGTGGGGGATGGAGGCTTTTGAAAGTGGTCCTTACACAGTCATCAATAGTTTTCAGAATATAAAACCAAGTGAACTTAAGTAAACACCCAACAAAAAAGCACACACATTTCCTTTGGCGAGTATTTCCCATGGCTATTGTTCAGGAATTCTTTTACACAAAAGTCCTGTTTGGGTTCAGTATTTTGTTCCACTTTATAAATTTTGGCAGAAAAGTTGCTCTGTGGAATCACAAAATCCCTGGGTACTCAAACAATCCGAAGCAAACGGAACAATGCTGGAAAGTTTACCATTCCAGATTTCAAGACATATTCTAGAGTCATATTATTGAATTGTTTTCTTGATGCTTTGGGGATTTTTGTTGTTTGTTTGTTTGTTTGTTTAGTTCTTCTATACTCTAAGCACTAATCCTATGACCGATGCCTAACTAACAAAGATTTTCTCCCACTTTGTAGACTTCCTCCTCAATCAACCTGTTATTTCCTTTGCTGCACAGAAACTTTTTAGTTTTATGACAGTTTCACTTTTATTTGTCAATTGTTGGCCTTAGTTCCCGAGTAAGTGGAGCTCTCTTCAGAAAGTCCCATTTGTATCCTATATCCTGCAATGTTTTAGAGTCTTGGGTTTCATACTGAAACCTCTGATTGACTTGGAGTTTGTCTTTTGTGCATATGCAAGGTGATAGACATAGATATGGATCTAATTTCTCTCTCCTACATGTGCATTGTGAATGGGAGTTTTTCTATGATCTCTTTCTCAGTATATCTGTCTTTAGTATACTGAAAGACTACTGATTTCTGTAAGTTACTGTTTGGATACCATGTAACTTTGCTATAAGTATAGATTATTTACAGTTTTCAGGTGGCACTGTTGGGCTTCTTATACATAGTGTCATAGCATCTGCAAATAGGATGAGCCACTTCTTTCCCTATTGGTATGCCCTAGATTTCCCTTTCTTTTCTTTTTGCTCTAGCCAGGCTTTCAAGCACTGTGTTGAAAAGCAGTGGGAATAGTGTCCAGTCCCGTCTCCTTCCTAATTTTAAGGTATTGCTTTGAGTTTTTAGTCCTTTAGGATGACGTTGGCTGGGAGTTTGTCAAATATAGCTTTGGGTTTTTTTTTGTTTTGTTTTTGTTTTTGTTTTTGTTTTTTTTTGCAGAATCCTCCCTCCATTTCCTATATTCTCTTCAGTGTTTATCATGAAGATTTTTTTTTAATTTGTCTAAATCTTTATCTGCATCTGTGGAAATGGTCATAGAATTTTAATCTTCAACTCTACTATATGATTTGTTTAATTTATCAATCACGTATGCTCAGCCATCTCTGATTGTTGCGGGTGATCATTTTTATATATTTGGGTATTATGTTTACATGTATTTAATTGAGAATTTTTGCATACTTCACATACAAGAGTGAGTGCTGCTAAACATGTTTAGATGTCATGGGATTGTCGCTTCTGATTTTGTTAAATAATCATGCAAAGTGTGAGTTTTCACTGTGACAGTTTTTACATAGGGCTTGTTTTTGTTGTTTCTCTTCTCCCTGATCTCCATCCCCCATCACTTCCTCCCTTACATCTTGTATCGTCTTGTCCATAGAAGACATGATATATAAATATTACTTGATTAAAGTAAACGTTTTAGGCTTCTAGTAGATTATTCTCTTAATAAAATTTTTGAATAATTAGAATGTCTTTCAAGACATGGGTTTGAGATGTAGGACTCCATACTTCTCAAGAAAAAAATCTCCTAAAACAAAGTTCTAAATGTTTAGAAGGCATGGGATCTTTTAAGAACCTGCAGAAAACATTACACATTCTTCTTCATATGAAAAAAATGGAGAGAGATACCTCTCAAAATGATCTAGGTGAGACCAGTGATTACTTAATCATCTGACAGCGTGAAGAACAGCTTCTAACACTAGGAGAGAAAATCAGGAGGAAAGACGCTTCCAAGAAAGTCGGACTTGATTTATCCATGTTCTGTGACTCGAGTATATGGTATCTTCAGTAGTAACATCTTAACGTTATGTTCTGCAGGATATCCAAGAGCAATGGCAAAAGGCTGTAATTCAGGGAAGGCTATGGAATGCCACTGGCCAACAATTCAAAAAGAAGTAATCCTGGATTCAGGATTGTCTGTTTGTTTGCTTGTTTTTGCAAGTGTATGGTGTTTAGTTGGCATATTGTTCTTCATTGTAGGTAATTCTGTTTAAACTATATTATATATGTATGTGTACACATTTAGCATTTGTGCACATTTAGGAAGCATCTACAGTAAAGGGTTTCCTTTGGCTATTTCAAATGGCCTATATCATTAGTTATCTCTCTCCTCATTTCCTCCTCAGCTCTACCTTCCATTTCTCAACTCATTTAATGCCTCTTCTTCCTATTTTCTTTCCACTTTTTATATCACTGTATTTTATCTGAACTTCCTTGAAACATATGAAAATCAATGGGGAAAAAATCTGGAAATATATTTACTCCATAACCAATCTATAACTTTTTGGGACTCACCCCAAAAGATTCTTGACCTCATCACAGAGACACTTGTTCTTTCATATTCATTACAATAACCAAGAAATGGAAACGGTCTAAATTTCCATTAGATGATGGATGAACAGTGAAAATGTTGTCTATTGACACAATGACATATAATTCAATTCTTAAGAAAAGATGAAATTATAAAATGCAGGGGTAAATGAATGGGACTGTAAACAACCATACAGAGAATGCTCAGACCCAGGAAGACAAGTATCACATTTTCTGTCATGTGTGGGTGCCAGCTTTGAACCTCTAGATATGTGTGTGTCAACTAGAATACCCATAGAGGCTAGGAAACTAGTGAGGAGTAACGGGAGAGAGGAACCTGACACTGCTGTTTTTTAGAAAGGATATATTATGAAACCGCTTCTACACGTAGAGGAGTGCTGCCCTTAGGTTTGATCTGAGAAGCTTTTTACTACACTGGTTGACTATGAAATCAGAGACTCATATGTGATCAAACTGATAAATATACGTTACTCATGAGTGCTTAGTCCTAAACAGGGCATGTAGAAGACCTCCTCTGAGGCTCAGGAAATGTCACAGAAAAGTGTGTGAAAACAATTCAAGATTCTGAAGATTAAAAAGGAGTGTAATGAACACTGTCTTCTGGAAATGGCTGTAACACTCAGAAACTCACAGGATTTGTAGTTACTTTCCCAAGACCTAGCCATGGACATGTCAATACTCAATCATGAATGAAGAGGGGTCTACAAAGCCCTATAACTTATGAAAAGCTATTCTTTGTTATATAGTCACGTTCCTCAATGGTGTGGCCTCAGTAGTGTGGCCACTGATATGTTGCTCTTGTTTATGTGAACAATCCTTCATCCATGTCATTCAAGCAGTCCTTAACACAATGTGTTACAAGAAGAAAAATGAAAGGGCAAGGGGTAGCTTTTAGGAAGAACAAGTTCAGTGGGACCAGAAAGAAGACAGGAAGATAATGGGACATAAATATGATCAAAGAGGTTTTTATATGTAAAAACTTATGAGAGAAAAAATAATACTAGAATAATAATTTTGATTCCTAATTGTGCTTTAATGCTTCCTTTTCTTTATATTACTTTTTAAAATTTTCTAAAATGCTAAAACCTAAAACCTAAAATGCTATTTATGATTTTTGTAGTGACATTTATGAACTTATTGAGTATAAATGTTCATTAACAGTTCTGAGATACATTTTGTAAAATCTAAGTAGTCCTGAATTAGTTTTAGTTTAAACAATGTTTGATCGTGAAGGGGTTTTAAATTTTAAATACCTTTCTGTGTTTCTTAAGCAACATTTTCTCCTGTGATCTGTTCATTCTGATTATCCCAATATTAGATATTATCTTCTTTCTCATTCACTTTCATATAAATCTTACTTGCTGACATGGTATCCATTATCAGTAGATTCTATTTGCAACAGTTTTAACATTTGTCTTCTTAAAACTATTCCACACATTCTTTCACATACATATGCCCCATTTATATTCACATGTTGTATCATATGATACAAGATCTGTCTGGTTTCAAAGTCATGGCAATCGCCCTCTGTTGCAAGCACCACTGCCACTGCCAATGATGAAAGAAAACTATTCTATATAATATTTTTGAGAGCTTGCCTCTCTGAGGCCCCACATCCTACTCGATCAATTTATAATGAGTGAGGTAGATATTTGACTATGATTGTGCCTCGCACATTTTATTATTCTGACTAATCTAGAACATTATAACCAGATGTGCATGGAGGAAATTAGTTCTAGGAGAAGCTTGACAAGAAAAAAAAATACATAAAATAGTCTCAGCTGAGGGCAGTGAGTGAGACAGCAAATGCCAGAGATACTGGGGCCCAGTTTGTTGAGCTGAGTTGACAATCTGCCACAATGAGTTTGTTTGGCCATTTAAATTTCCATTCCCTCTGGCATGGTAGTAAAGAACTGTGTTTCTCTTGTAGCAGTTTACAACTGGATGCATGTGACAACCCTTGATCACTATCCAGTCAGGCACTCATGCTGAAGGCATGAGACTCAGCCCTGTTTCTGTCCTCTTTCTGCCTTTCATACTTAATCACTCATGAGATCTTATTACTACCACATTAAAACACGCTGCCCCTGTGTTGTAATATGTTGGTGATATGCTAAAGTCTTCCATCTTACTTGTTTTGTTCTAAGCTGTGTAAATATATCTTGTATGGATTGCATTAGGAGAGGTCTTCTACAATATGAATCTAACATGCAATCATCTATGTCCTCCCTAAAACCCTTTGTGGTTCTTAGACACCTGAAAGATGAAGTTCAAGATCATTATCAGCTAACACTGGTGGCAGTTAGGATTTGGCACCAGAATATGTAACCTCACTCATTGTCTCATGCTATGTATGTTTATTCTGTAATTTGTCATTGTCCTAAACTGTATGTTTCAGCAATGTGAAATTTCTTATGATTCCCTCACAGTGCTCTTAATTTTCTTGCTTAGAATCCCTGCCTGTATGTCAATGAGTTTTTCCTTAACTTAAAGCATTTGCTTCTTTCCAACGAGTGATGTGACTCTGATGGATGAGCTCTCTGATAGGTTGTCCAATGCCAAACTGTCATCCCTAAACATGTGAACATACAAACTGCACTAAAGTGAGTTGTACTTATAAATTTATAAGCATATTGTACTTAACAATAACAATTAAACAATATGAGTCCATAAATTTGAGAAGCAGTCGGACATGGGAGCAGTTAGATGGAGGAGAGGCGGGGACTAATAACAAAAATAGAGTTCTCATGTACTAAAATAAAAAAAAAAAGCAACTTTATCCTTTACACTCAGTACTGACTTCAGAAGTCAGCCTTCCACTAGAAAGGCAAATGGGATTCTTGAGTGTTATTATTGATTTCAGTCATGGAGGCAACAACTGAGAGCTGAAGAATGCAGCCAATGGCAAGAAAAGCTAACAATCCCAAATGCTGTTAATATTTCAGCTTTACAGATGAGGACAAACAGGCAACAGACAACTTTGATGGTCTGTCCAAAATAACAGAGTAAAATATTGATCTTAAATGCTCATATTTTAGAAGTCCCTCATTTAGCTATCATGTGACATGTTGCCTTTCAGAGGCTAAAACCCAGAAAAACAGTAACAGAAGGGGTAAATATCTAGTTTGTCAAAAATAATAGATATGCTTTATTTGCTTTAAATATACACATATATATATATATATATATATATATATATATATATATATACATATACATATATATATGGATTGATTTGTTTTATCTAGACATCACAAATGATTCTTGGAATTGGGGGGAATCCCTTGAATACTATGTTTGTGGTAGGTAACTCTATATGGAATTGGGGGGCCTTGAGTAGTATGTTTGTGGTGGGTAACTCTATACGGGTCTACATTCATTGTCAATATTTCTTCTGTAATCCCCTTTTCTGAGCTTAAATTCATGGTGGTTGTGGTTAGAAAATAAAAATTTCAACACATATATTCATTCTGAAAAGAAAGGTCTAGTGACAGAAAAACCAGGAAAAGACTAAAGAAAAAAATCCAGGAACAATAGGAACAAGGAAACTTGAAAAGAAAGATGACCCCCCAAAGGGAAGCAATCTGAGTACTGACTCAGCACTGAAGAGGGGAAAGTGGGAGGCTCTACTAGCCTGTTTTCTGTTGCTATGGTAATGCAATGACCAAAACCAACCTGGGGAGGAAAGGGTCTGTTTCATCTGATAACTTCCAGGTCACACTCCACCATCTCTGAGGGAAGCCAGGGCAGGAAGCAGAGGCCATGGAGGAGGCTGTTTACTGCTCTACTCACTTTACTTACTTGTACTACCCAGATATGGCACCAATCACAGTGGTCTGAGCTTTCCCACATCAATAATTAATCAAGGAATTACCCCTGAAGACTTGCCTTCAGGCCAATTTGGTGGAGGCAATATTTCAACTTATTATCTGTCTTCTCACATGACTAGCTTGTGTCAGGTTGACAGAAACTAATCAGCACAAACTAGGAGTTTGTACCATGGTCTGTTTCACTGTGGTGCTTTACGCATCTTTTAGGGCCTACAAGATATAATTAGCTTCTAGAAAGACTGCTGTTTGTTTAGAGACAGAGTGATTAATACATGCTCTTGCAGGTTAACATATTCATACCCTAATATATCTATACAGTGATTCTAAAAGTCATTTGTCAGCATTATACAATATATGACTGCTTCTGTTATTTGATTTCTTGATTATCTGAAATGTGTAATACAATGAAGGAGAGAAGAGGAGGCTCTTGATCCAGCATGGAGGGCAAGCAGAGGGAGGGAAGGAAGGGGGATTGAGGAGACAGGGGATGGGAAAGAAGCAGTTATTTGCCACTGTTTGCTAATTTTCACTGGCCAAGTGGAACCAATGTAAAAGTGAGCAAATTATAAAACCCACGTGCAAACAAAGAGCACAGAGGTCTCCTCAGGCTCTTTCGTCAATGCAGGTACATATTCGTATTTTGGTACCACTGGGAAATAAAATGCTATTCTGTATTCAAATGCCATTAAGTTATTTACAACTAGATCTGGAAGTTTCATATTTATCATCATGAAGTTTAAAGCCAAATGTCTCTTGTTCAGGAGCACCAAAGATTAACAGATTAGAATGTTTTCCACATGTCCATTTCTATTATCAAGAGAATTTTAAAGAAGTTTTCCAGCTTCCGCAGCTGAACCAGATGTCAGTGGATTCCTGGGAGAGATGAAATTGGCAGAGTAGCCTTCTCATAACCCCAGGGTTGTTTTATCGGGGGGTCAGTTTAATGTCTAAGAGCCATTTGTTGCTGAAGGCTATAAAGTTTTGGGGTCTGATCTGCCACAATTAAAAGAAAAAAATCTGCTGACTTGCGAAACCAGCAGTATTTCTTACAACTTTTTTCACACAGCGCTGTAATTGATGCTGATGTTGGCGTAAGAACAGTAAAAGGTCTCGTTTCCACTGCATGTTTCCGGTCTCTCGTTTCAGAAACATCAGCACAGAATATTTCATCAGCCACAGATTTTGTTGTGCAAACATGTCCAGGGGGCTCTATTTACCCAGTTGGTTCCCTCACTGTGGTTCTCAAATGGGTGAAAGATCCAATGGATACTGACTAAAATAAATTTCAGGGTAAAAAGAATGTTTTATTAGATTTTAATTGATAGTTTGGTTCAGAAAACCATGGACAGAAGTCCAAATGTGGTTATAATGATATACTTATCCTCTTTTATCTTAACTCTTAAATTTCTGTTACTTTCATTGTGAAAACATATTTTTAAATAAATGCACATGTTTAAACATAACTAAATGAACCTACTTCTACTCCCTGCACAGTCTGAATAAATGAAGCATTATTAATACTTTGGATTTTCCTGCAAGCTTTGTTTGGTCATTTACTCTTCTCCTCCAGAAAATTCTAGAAATCATTCTCTGTATTTCCATAAAGTGTCACATTTTGATACATTTGAATTTTTGTCTTGTTTGAACCTTGATAGATTGAAGATACCACTTTCTACGTTCCTTTGAAGTTTCTCCTGACGTGTCTTTTAGCTCATTTATTCTTTCTTCGATTATGTGCAGTTACTGATATTCCTGACCAAAGCACCTTCATTTCTGTTAGTGTGAGACTGTCTGTCTTCTATCATTTCCTTTGAACTATTTCTTGGATTCTGTTTGTGTGCTCATAGTCCTATTATTTCACACATTGTCTGCTCTGAAGGTAAGCAACATATGAGTCATATCTAAGTCTGACTTGGTGACTTTTATATTTCCATAGCTGTATTAGGATATTTACATTACTATAGCAACTATAGAATCTGCTTTTTTTTTAAATGACACACATTTTATTGATTTTTACAGTAAATAAAAAGATCAACTTAGTGAAAATTGTCAATTGCTAAGTCTTCCAAACCAGGAATTTAATCTTACAATTTATTTAAATCCTAGTTCCCCACATACTGTCATCCTGCCTTTCATAGAAAAATCATTGCAAGACTAATGCCACTTTTTGAAATTTTTCTGATAGTATAATCATAAATTCATTACTTCTTCTTATATTGATTTTTGCTGTTAAGAATATCCATATATCCATATACCTATATATGGAGCTGGAGAGATGGCTCAGCAGTTTCGAGCACTGGCCGCTCTTCCAGAGGTCCTGAGTTCAATTCCCAGCAACCACATGGTGGCTCCCAACCATTTACAATGTGATCTAATGCCCTCTTCTGGCATGCAGGTGTACATGCAGATAGAGCACTCATGCATAAAATAAATAATAAATCTTAAAAAATATCCATATAATAGTATGAGCTTTTATGTGCTATGCTCATGTACTGTAATCTTGTTATATTTTATGATTTTAATAATTCTCCTAAAATCTCTTTGGAAGTTTTGAAAATACAATTAGGATATCTGGAATGATAATTATTATACTTTATCTTTTTCCAGTCTATGTCTTACACTTCTGTTCTGGTTAGAATCCCCTACATTGTTAATAATCTCAATGATTCTTTAATTTTTTATTGTTTTTATTAATTTTTTTATATTTTATATTTTGATCACATCTGCTCCCCCAACTACTTCTTCACTGCCATAGACCTCCAATTTCATGCTCTTTCTTTCTCTGCCTTTCTCTATTAAAAACAAAACAAAAATGAAAATCATAACAAACAAAAAAGGAGTAAGACAAAAGCAACACAAAACAAAAGCCAAACAGCCTCCCTCCCTTGAAGTGCATTTTGTGTTGGCCAGCTACTTCTGGCCAAAATTGCTCTGGATTGTGGATGACACACCAGTGACACTCCATTGGAGAAAATTGATTTTCCACTCAGGTATCAATTGCAAATAAATTTTTGGTTAGGACTGAAAAGAATGTCAATGATTTTCCAAGTCATTTGAGATAATCATAAATCTGTTTCCCTTTATTAAATTGATATATTATGGTGACTGATTTCTGATTATCTCTGCTGATATATCTAAAAATGTCAAATGATTGTAAGAGTCAGAATACTAAGATGTCTTCTGAAACAGTCTTTCATAGAAATAGCTGCAAACAACAAGACCTGAACAATTGCAATATCAATAGACAGGCCAATGTGGAAGGAGAAAATATGTCATGGGGTCCCTATTCTAACAAAGAACTACAGGCAAGCACAGACTGCTGAGAGATGGAGAGTTAGCTTTCCCAAGGATGAGTACCGTAATTGGCTACCCAATACAATGGTCAGTCCTGAAATCATATGCACACAAGCAACACTTTAAATGGATTCAGCAGGTTGTATTTATATATTTATGACTGTGTGCCTGTCCAAGAGAGAGGTTGAATGAGAAAATGGCAACCCAGGGCAAGGATACTGAGAAGGAATTGCCCTCTTAGAGGTGAAGGGTAGGGAAGAATATGGGAGATGGAACTCTGTGGGGGTGGGGAGGAGCAGGAGATTGACAGCATTTGTGAGGCAAATAAATACATAAATACATCAATTTAAAATAAATACATTGGTAATGAAGAGAAGAGTACAGTGCCTCATGACTGTATAAACATCACACCACATTGGAGTCTCTGAAGCAATGACTTCTTCTAAAGTAACCATTTTTCTTCTCAGGGTCTGGGGACATGGATCAATCAATAGAGTGGAGCAGGACTTGAGTTTAGATCCCTAGTACCACATAAACTCTAGACACAGCAGTGTGCCTCTCTGTGTGACCACAGTGCTGAAGTCCAACTCAATGACCTTCAGGCTCTGAAATATCCTGTATTAGAGATACAGAGATACGTGGAGAGCAAGCAAGGGTGATAACTGAGAATAGAAGATAACAAAGAGGGACCACAGTCCTCCATCGGTGTACTCACATATATCTTTGCACACCTATGCACATATATATATATATATATACATATATATATACATATAACTTACACACAGAGACATACACACATAAAGAAGACAGAGAGAGGTGGAAGAAGGAAGGGAGGAAGAAAAAGTGAGAGAAGGAGGGAGGGAGAGAGGCAAGAAGGGAGGGAGGGAGAGACAGAAGGAGGAAAGCTAGGAGGGAGGTGGGGCCAGAGGAAGGGAGGGAGGAAGACCATCTATGAAATACTTTATATATGTTTTATTTTTTCAGTGATATAAGACAAATTTCAGATCATTACTGGGTAGAACTTCAGCTTGATTTCATTGATTTTTCTGTCATATAAATGATGTTTAGCTAATTAACACTAGACCATGCTTCATTCAGTCAAGCTTCCAATAGCACTTTACAGGCCAAAAGGGGATTCCATCTCAGACTCTCTCCATGTGAAATTGATATATTCACTATACTTAGGGGGAAATGTGCCTCTAGAATATCGAGTATCTTTCTACTAAATGCAGGTCTCATCCCTTATCAAAGTAGGTTTTATTTTGTTTGTTTGTTTGTTTGTTTGTTTATTGGAAAAGGAGAGTGTTACAAAAACAACCACAATATAACTCCTGCACCTAAGACTCAGGGAACATTCTGAAAAAGAAAGAAATTTGATAAGAACCAGAGGACCAAAAAGTGTCTGAGACTGTAACAAGCTTGCCTATACAAGGCCTAAACCATTCTAACACTGGTTGATACCCTAGTGTAGGTGGAGCCCCACCTTGAGAGGAAAGGCTACAAGCTATGGACTGCTGAGAGTAGGAGTCACTCTACCTCAGAATGAGCTCCTGATTTGTGATCCAATACCAAGTAATTGGCCCAGAAAACATATGCAAGCCACACTGAATTGTCTTTGGCTTGTGATTTTATGTTTATTGGACTGGTATCTTGGTAATAAAAACGATTTACTTTGTGAAGAGGTAAAATCCATGCTCTATTGGATTAATCTAATGGTTATCCCTTTAAAGTCATGCTTTCCTATAGCTGAAGCATATACTAATATTCTGTGTTCCACGTTACTTTCAAGGAGTGTTCCAGTGTTGTCTGTGTAGACAAGAACTAAGTGCTGGAGAATGTGCTCAGTAGTTAAGAACATTGGCTGCTGGTTCAGAGGACCAGGGTTAGATTCCCAGGACCCACATGGCAGTGCACATCTGTGTGTAACTGCAGCTCCAGGGGGGTCAGAGGCCCTCCGTTGACCTCACCAATCATACACATGGGGTACACAGACAGAGAGGCAGGTTAAAACCTCATAAATGAGAAATAACAAAACAAGACTTTTTAAAGAAAAGATAAATACATTTACAGAACAGGAAATCTATTCTATAGGCTCTGACTTTCAATTGAAAAGAGTAAGTATGGGTTATATAAATAAATGTCTCCTTCAAGAATGCTTACATTCTTGAAGTAAAAACATTTTTTTTAATCATGAACCTTATTTAGTTATCTATAGTTACTATGAGAGCAAATGAAAAGGAAACTAATTTTCAAACACACCCTTTAAACCTCATTTATTTTTAACCTCATGTAATTGGAGTCTTAAAAATATTTCCCACATCCTACAGGGAAAGATTTTTCCCAAGAAACTTCTCAAGGTATTCATATGCTTAATATAAATACTTTTAATGTTTTATTTATAAATAATCTAAGCTTATTTTAGAATATTTTAGTTTCATTATTTGGATAATTTTCTCATAATTTTTTTCATAGGTTGACAAACTATTTCCAGTCCTGATTTGAATGGGTGAAAGTAATTTATGTTATTAGAAAATGTCCTTACAGTACAAAGAGCAGAGCTATTTAACAGTATCGGTAAAAGTTAAATTCAAAGCAGAAAGGCAGCAGTCAGAGAGTTCGGTAACTGCAAATCATACACTCTGGAATCCCTCCCTGGAAGCAGCCAAACGTTCCCAGTTGTTTATAAATAATTTTACTGTGGAATGTACTCTTCAGTACAAATTATTTGTGTCAACTGTGATGAATTATTGTAGGTTGTTCACTGAACTAACAATATTTACTGAATACCTTCTGTGACAATCTTTATCCTAAACAGATAAGCCCTATGAGGCACAACCATGTTTTAAAGTATTAATTTGTACTTTTATTTGTGTGTGTGTGTGTGTGTGTGTGTGTGTGTGTGTGTGTGTGTGTGATGTGTAAGTGTAACCCATATGTGTTCAGGTGCTAGTGGTTGACCAGGACCTGGAGTTACAGATGGTTGTGAGGTGTCAAACAGAACCCAGGTCCTCTTTCAGAGAATCAAATGCTCTTGAGCACCAAGCCATCTCTCCAGCTACATCATTTTCTTCAGTAATATTTTCACTTAATTATATAAAATGTGAAAGTCGTATTAATGTGCTTATGCAGTAATCAAGTTTTAACCCATTTTACAAATTTCAGTTACACTGATTTAATTTTTAAATATGTATAAACACAATAGCTGCCTGCTAATGAGTTTTCATATTATATTTCAAAGTTTTGTCTAATTCTGAGGTACTATACACAATTATTCAAGAACCATGGAGATTATAGCAGCTTGTGCAATCTTGGTCCTAGTTATAGTTTGATTTTGTTTTGTTTTTACCAATTAAACAGTGTGGAAGCCTCACATGGCACCATATCCTGTAATCCCAACACTCCAGATGTGGAGGCAGGAGGATGAGGAACTCCAGATCATCTTTGCATATTTAAGAAGTTTAAGTCTAGCCCCCAGTAAAAGACCCAGCCTGTAGCACATTCCTGGAATTCCAGCCCCTGGAAAGAAGAGATGGGTGAATCTCTGGGATTCAATGGGCAACCAGTCCCATGGTATGTTCCATGGTTCCTTGTGAAAGAGCCTGTCTCAAAAACCAAGGTATAAATCAAGAACATGGGAGGTAGTTTGTTACTGCCCTATTTAGGAGAATAATAATGACACATAGAAATTTCAGCCTTTCATACTTCATTTCTTTAAGACTTTTACTACACAGGGATATACTTTGTATATATATCTGGATCATCATTAAATCTTTGGATTAAAACCAACTTAATGGTGGTACACAATGGTTTCATTGTTATATTGAATGCAAATTTCCAAGTATTTCATTGACATTTTTTTGTATCTATTTCTATTAATATAAATTGCTTGTCCTTTCTGTTTGTCAGTATCAGTATTTTCTTTTCTTTTGGAGTTTGAAAACTTTTTCTGGAAAAAATTATATTGGAGTTTGTTCTCTGGAGATCTGGTAGAATTTGGCAGTATATCTCTCTGTTCCAGGAATACACTTGTGACGTTTTTTGTTACCTCTTTAGCCTCATTATTTGTCAGTGACTGTATTTGGTCATCTGTATTCTCTTGGTTCATTTAAGTAGGTCATGTGTGTTTGAAAATTCATCTGTATCTTTATGCTTTTCAACTTGTTGAAATAATCCAAATTTTTCTCTAATTATCCTACTTTCAAAACAATGTATAATAGCCTATGATTTTTTTTCTCTGATTTTATTAAGTTTTCTTTTGATTAGTTAGACCATTCATCAACTTTGTTATTTTCAAAGTACAAATTCTCTCTTGCTTGATCTTTTGTATTATTAAGTACTTTTATTAATTTCTTTATAATTACTTTATTAATTTCTGCTCTGATCATCACTAGTTCTCTACATCTACTGAATTCCTGTCTGGCTAGTTTTTGTCTAGTTAATTTTTTCTAAGACCAAGAGTATATCACTAGTTTGTGATTTGAGATCTTTTGTTTAAGATACCAAAACAGACATAAAAATTTCCTACTTACAATGCCTTCATTGTGTCTCATTCATAACTCAACTTTTCACTTTAATTTGATGCTGAGATTTTGTAATATATATATAATTTCTCTCCTGGTTATATCACTAGCCCACCAATTATTCACAAATATATTGTCCAATCTCTGTTTTCTTTTTGTCTATCTATCAGGATTTATTCTTACAAAGCTTTCCTGGGTGTGACTGTGTGTGTGTGTGTCTGTGTGTCTGTGTGTCTCTGTGTGTGTGTCTCTGTGTGTGTGTCTGTCTGTGTGTATGGTTCTCTGCAGTGTTGACTTGCGTGTTGGTTATTAATTATTTTAGCATTATTTTCCTTTTAATAGTGAAATATCTTTGTTTCTCCTTCGGTTTTTAAAGTAAATTTTCTGGGTATAGCAATGGTGATTGGGAAGCCTTGCTATAGAGTAGTCTCTTTTTCCTTTGCCTGAAAGTTTTTGCTGATATTTGGGTCACTCTGATGGATTTCTCAGGACAGCACTCATGTCTCATAGCTCTCTATACTTTCCCTCTCTGCTGTACACATAGAATCTTAACAGTAAGATGGTAGGAGGAGTCTCTCTTGGTCTCTAGTAGGGGTTCCGTGTTTGACCTTTACTTACATGGCCTCCCCCAGGCAATTTCCTGCCCTTTCTACCTCTTTATGATGTCTAGCTGTTCTGTCACCTCCTCCTTATCTTCTATAGCTGTTTCTTTCTCTTCTTGTAATATGGGGTCTCCTTTGGCACAGAGGAAGCTTCTCATTCACCATCTTACCCCAGAAATCTCACCCCAGAAGTCCCCTGCATTCTTTTCTTGCTGGTACATCTATTTTACTTAGCTTTCCTGGAACTCACTCTGTAGACCATGCTGGCCTCGAACTCACTAAGCTGCTTTAAATGTATCAAATAAATGAACATTATCTAATGCATGTAATTACAAAATATATTTGCTGCCCAATACTCTGAACTGTGGCTCTGCTATAAATAAGATGCATACTAAATGTGAATATGGTTGGCAAAGGCAGTAATTGCAATGGCTGTCATGAGTTTGCCAACCAACTGCACCATTATCAAGGAATTCTTGTGGAAATTCTGTGACTTGTCTAAGTTTTACACAATTACACCCTTTGTAACAACTACAAAGTGAAAAAGAGAAAGGCTTGGCTAGGTAGTAGTGGAAATTGTTTTAAATCCTCTTTGAAAACCACATAAACCAATTACATTAAGAAAAACTTGTAGTTTGGTGGCATCTTAACATGGTTTTGTAAGAGTCTACATAAAACCATGAATGCTTTTGATGTAAAAATTAGGTTAATAATTTAGTCTTTCTAAAAGAGAATAATAAACATATGGAAAGCATTATAAGGAAAGGCACACTAGCTAGAGGTCTATTAAATTTAAGGGGAAAAAAAAGCATGTAGTATTTCTTCATGAGAAATGTTGTGCTTTCTGCTTTCTTTCTATGCTAGCAATTAATATAGAACTGCTATTTGTAGCATTGGGTCTTATTTGTTTTACCCTGCTTTACCCAATTATGAAGGCTCAAAACATTTTAATGGAGAAAAAAACGAGCAATTGTTTTATATTAAGTAGATTAACCAATTTGTTAAACTGGTGTTTTATTTAGGGACTTGGGGAACATGAAACAGGGTAAAACTCAGCTTTTACATAAACTTGGAGACAAGTATGTGGGGCCATGTATGTTTCTTCCATTACTAAGCTGTTGTACACTCTGTCACCTCATTCTCTTGCTCTACTGCTCTCAGGTAGGTATAAATATCACACACTTACATCTGTAATCAGAATATTTTCTCTGCATTAAAAAAATCTGATAATTATGAATTATTGATGTTCACATACCCATGTAGTCCTATGAGTTACATGTTTAAGTAATTAAGAAAACACAATAAAACCTGAAAATCCAAGAAAGGTCCCCCTACCAACTGACTGGATGTGCTTTCCAGACTGAGGGGACACTTTGTGTATAGCTTCCATTTGTTTCCTACCACCGTAGCCAAGTTTCTACTTATTACATGTCTCCTTGCCTTAATAGTAACTTCTAGGTTGGAACACTGCAAACTGTTTCTCTTCCCCTAAATGATATCCACTCTACTACCACAAATTTTACTAGAAACCACTTCAAAGATTCTATTAAAATGCAGTATAGCCCCTGCTTCTTGAAGCCAAGGTTAGCCATGTTCCTTTCCTAATGAAGCTGGAGTCTCTCATTTCCCCTATATTCAAACATTAAAGTTTTTTTCCCCTTGTTATCTAAATTTAAACCTGCTTGTTTTATTGTTGTTACTGCCATTTTATTAAAAGGTGGGTTTAGAAATTGTCTCTAGTAGGCTTCTCTTTATCTAAGACTAGGACCCACATGTGTCTACCCAACACCATACCTGGCTGTGTTGAATGAATTTAAAATTATAGAAGACTTAAAGATTGTCTGAAATATTTATAGTTTCTAGAAAGTGGGAGCATATGTGTCTTCCTTCAGTTGTTAATATCTTACCTATCTGGATGCAACCCAAAGCCAACTTGACACGTACAGAAAAAGGGAACATCTAAGGTTTTGAGCACAGCTGTTCTTTGCCCACCTCTGCATTTGACCATTTTCTAAATTGTTCATTTATGGTGGGCTCTGAGAACTCACACATGTTTTCAAATACAAAAGTTGTTGTGACACTTTTTACTTATGTATTTATGCTGAAACCACAAATGAAGGTCTTAGATAATACAGAGCTGGAAGAATACCCCTGCTTTCTCAGGCCATCTTGCCTCCCTCCTGTCTTCTACCTGCCATATTTTACAAAGAGATTGTATATATGGAAAAAGATACAACAGAAAATATAATCACAGGTTCTTGGTTTTTTATTAACTATCAAAGAAACTGATAAAGGCTATAATAATCACATCTTCTATAACACACACACACACACACACAATTTGCAAAGAGCTTAGCTTAAATTTAAAAATAACATTTATTCAGAATAGACATATTATTGGAAAAGACAGGTACCACTGGCTCACAATTATCTTAAAGTAATTCATTTGCTTTGTCTTTCAAATTCAATGTAAAGCCAAACTTTAAACTCACGTGAGTACTATGAAATATGAAATTTTATGATATATAAAGAGACATTTTCTATTTTCAATTTATAGTCAAAGTCATGAAAAAGAAGCATAATTATCACTCTTGTAGGGGGTGAATTCTGTTGTTGTTGTATACCCTTTGATTACGACTGTGTTCTTTTGAGTAGTCCTGGCCGCATATAGATTTTTTTTTCATGTTCCAAACTTGTACGGTGTCCCCAGAACAGTATTCCAATGTTCCCCTAGGTTTCAGTGCTTATCTATGAATGGGAAACTGATCAAGTTCCCTCATCTCTCCAAACTGTTTACCTCAGGAATTTTTTTTATCTTCTTGAAACACACACATTTTCCCTACTGGGGATTATCCCTTCTTATTCTGTAGGTTAATTTTGGCAAGTACATGTATTATGACATTCTGGGAAATGCATTAGGAATAAGTTGCATCACTTTGCATCAAACAATGTACTCATACAAACCCAGAAAGGATCACTACATGCCCTCTTGACTCAATAAATTGATTAGAAATAGTAGAAGGTTGCACTGGTCCACAATATATTTTCTTAATAAGCAGCAGAAGAGAAATAAAGCAACATGTGGGCTGAGGTTACAGCTCGGTCTTAGAACATTGGCCTAGCATACATGAGGAGACCCTGAATCTGATGGTCAGCATCACACACATGCAAGAAAAGAAATAAGAAAAGAAGGAAGGAAGGAAGGAAGGAAGGAAGAAAGGAAGGAAGGAAGGAAGGAAAAAGAAAGAAAGAAAGAAAGAAAGAAAGAAAGAAAGAAAGAAAGAAAGAGGGAAAGAGAGATAGAAAGAAAGAAAGAAAGAAAGAAAGAAAGAAAGAAAGAAAGAAAGAAAGAGAACGGAGGGAAGGAAGGAAGGAAGGAAGAAAGGTAGTGGGTGGGAATAAAATGCATAAAACAAATTTTTCTTACTATGGCTGTCAATATTATTGTATAAATACAATATTTATACAACTCTGCAATATCATTATAAGTACTAAACATGACATTTGTGGTATATTTTCATATAATTAGCAATACACATTTGCTACCAGCAGCATCATAGCACATGGCTAATGCATCACATTAAGACGCCATGATGGATACCAAATCCCTGGAGACAGTAGTTTTTCAGGACTAATATCTTATAAGATCACTAGCATCTATATAATTTATCATCTATTTAAATATTATTAAATATTTAATATAAATGCAAAAACAAATATTATGTAGCACATGACTATAATTCTTCAAATATGCTTTTCTTAGCAATTAAAATCAAAATGCATATAAAAATTTAGTACCTGAACAAGCAGTATTGCTAGGCAGAGACTAAAGATTTTATTGTCTACATTCTGAAACTTTATACTATAAGCCGTTATTCCCAATAACTAAGCTAACATCCATAGAACAATAACCATGGTATATAATATAAATAATTCACTACTCATTATTTGAAAATGTATAAATAAGGAAAAAATATCAGGTTAGAGAGAGAACACTAGAACGTGTTCTAGAACACATAATGCAAGAAAGTGAAGCCAGACACAGAACCCTGAAGGCATGCCCAGCACTCACTCCACTGTCCTTGAAACTAGACTTTCTAGGAAGAAAAACAACTTTTAAAGTTCCAGTATCCCAAAATATCATGAGATAATGGAATATATAATACAGGTCAAAATACATTCTTCCCACTATTTCTAAACATCTGTCAACAACTGCACACTTGGAACTATAAAATTAAGCTTTACAAACTGACCTTTACTCTTACCAAAAATCTGTAACCGTATTATCTTTAACTGTCAAATTTTTAACTGTTAGGATATCAAATTAATTTTTTTCACAAGACTAAGAGTATTTTAAAATAAAATTATTTAAATTTACTCTTTAGATAGACACACTTAGAACAGCACATAACTTAGTGATTCTTAATACTCCAACATTTTAGATAGCTTTCTTTAACATATAATGGAATCATTTGATTAAAATAAACAAAGGCTCTATTAAAAGTGAGGTTTTAGGATCTGTGGTACAGTGTTTGCCTGGCATGTGTAAGACCCAAGGGTTAATTCCTAAGTGTGCGTGCACATGCACACACAAAGTGAGGTTTCAAACATTAAAAGAGCAATGAAACTATCAAAAGATCATTCATTTCATGATTACCATAGTACATACTACTGTTTTGTCTGTTTACTTCTCAACATATCATAGTGTTCATCTCTGTTAAACTTTATCATTGAAGCATACAGGTATTGAAATTAGAAGCCATAGATCTAATAGAATTGATACTTTAAAAATAAAAGACCAACAACTAGACCTCCATTTCCTTAAAATATTATCTAGCATTTGTAAATATTTCCTGTGCGTATGCTATGTTTAAACATAGCCATAGAATCTCAATGTAAACTGTATAACACATATTATTTAAGCATTACATTTTGCATTTGATAAATTTATCTCACTGAAACTCTCAGCATGCTCATGTCACAAGTCAGTATACACAACTACAGCATAGCGCACTGAGACTACAAATACCTGAAGAGCTGTTAGGATATTTGCGAGGGCTTGTCCATATGTGTCATGGCAATGAACAGCAAGAGCCCCTGGAGGGATTTCTTTCATGACACTTTCCAACATCATCTTCATACTGCCTGGAGTACCAACTCCAACTGTGTCTCCCAACGAAATCTCATAGCAGCCCATACCATACAGTCTCTTTGAAACCTGTGGAAAGGCAAACTTATGGTAAGACAATGAAAATAAGAAGCCACCAACCCTCTGACTCCTAGGTAATTGCTATTTGGTGTTTAAAAGTACAACTATGATGAGTTTGTCTGTGGAAAATGTATGCTTTATTTTTCCTTGGTCCTCTTTTATGCTCATTAAATTGTAAGCCCCACATTAATATTTTGGATGAAATAACTGTTATTATCTTGTATGTTCAAGTTTGTCTTAGAGTGCTACCTCTTCATATATACACACCATCCACCTATCTGTTCTAGTGCAAGCTGTAATACCATAGAGATGAGGTCAATATTTCTCAACTTTAACTGAACAGGAACACTGAAGGTCTACTTTGGAGTACTGTTTCTCTGGGCATTATACCAGAGGCCAAGAGACATCAGCAGTAATTTCAGCTTTGTTACATTTAAGAAGCTTAGTAATTGGAAGAATCACTTAACATTCCTAGCTTAAATGTTCTGTCTTGTGAAGGAATACATGTGAGGTAAATGCCAAGTTCTTGTCAAGCCTAATGACCAATGCCACAATGAAAAAATGATGTGTCTTCATGAGGACAGCATATAATTTTGAGAGCAATTCTGGAATCAAAGAAGTATGGACTTGGCTACTAGCTCTCACCTACACTAGATTCTGGGTTGATCATGAGGTTAATCTAGTGCTGCTTCAGTTACTAATTTGTTGAATATAGACAACAAACTGTCCTCATATTTTTTTCCTGAATGTTTTCTAAAGCCTTGACAGTTTACTTTCAAAACTTACAATAGTCATGACAATGTTAAGAGCATACTTGGCTGCAAAAATATAATAAAAGATTTTGTCATTAATTTGTTTATTAAACTTATACTTGTCCAGGGCCACCTTATTCCAGGCATTGTGTTAGGTGAGAAAGCAAATTTAACATTGTTCTTGTAACCTTGGATACAAACGAGGACCAAGTTTTGCTAGTATCATGGAGATATGCACAAATAGAGCTAAAATAAAACTTTGGATAAAGAAGCAAGTTCTACATTATGTAGTAATGGACACTGGACACTGGACACTGGTCTAGAGCTGTCAAGTGGGAGGCTGTAAGTGCATTGAGATAAAGTAAGCTTGAAAGGGGTGAGAGAGAAGGATCTGAAATGTGTTTGAGAAATACACACACACACACACACACACACACACACACACACACACACAAAGACTAGTGGGTTCCAAGCCACTGATGTGTGAAAGGCAGGGAGCATCTGAGAGCAAGAAAAAAGTCAAATGTACAAGAGGTCACAGAAGAGAAGAACAGAAGCATAAAGTGTGAAAAGGAGTGAGGGTCTACAAAAGGAATCGGAGTTTCTAACAGTCATTTCAGAAAAAAAAAAAAAAAGAATGAATTCACAAAATGTATTAGGCTATCACAAAAGACTCTGCAGTAAGGTTGCCGATCATGAACTTTTAATACTTTTATCTGTCTGAGAGGCTTTAGCAGCACTCTAGTAATTATAATGTTAAAAAGAACAGGAGGATGGAGAGAGGAGGAAGAGGAAGAAGAGGAGGAGGAAGAAGAAGAGGAGGAAGAGGGGGAGGGGGAGAGGGAGGAGGGGGAAGAGGAAGGGGAGGGAGGAGGGGGAGGGGGAGGAGGAGGAAGAAGAAAGGAAGGAGCAGGAGGAGGAAGAGGAGGGGGAAGAGGAGGAGGAAGAGGGGGAGGAGGAGAAGGAGGGGGTGGGGGAGGAGGAGGAGGAAGAGGGGAGGAGGAGGAGGGGAGGAGGAGGAGAATGAATGTACAGCTCTTCCATGCTAGATCAGTGAAACAGGACGACAAAAGAAGTCTGTCATCTGCAAGAAACAGACACAGGTCTTGGACCAAAGTCAAACTCTTGAAAATATTCTTTAAAAAAAAAAGAAGATATAATGGTCTTTGTAGATTCATAACAGGACTTTGGAAGTAAGTAAAACAATATAAAACCTAAGCTTCATCATTTTCTAGTGCATTTGTCTCTATGAGCAAGGAGCTTTTAATAAAAGAGATAATGAGATAGCCTTCTTTAGAAAAGTCTTCAGTGAGCTTTAGAAGTTCAGATGAGAATTCAAAAGAGGAATGACTTCAGCTGAATTGAAATTAATCTACATAACTTGAGGTTTTCTAATAATATCACATTTACTGATTCAGTGTTGTATTGCAAAATTCATGAAAACGTATAACCATAGCAAAAGTTTACTTTAACAAAATTCATCTACAAATAAGTTTCTAAGCTAATTCCCAAAGAAGAGTATTTAAGTATTCATTAGGACAAATTAATGATAAGGAAAGAATTATAATAAACAGATTCCATAATTTAGTAGGCAGATTCAATAATCCACTAAGCAGATTTTTAATGACTATAATCTACTGTCATAAATTTCTATCGTAACAACAGCTTAGCGTTGTAATGAAAATCACAGATGAACGGAAACACTGAAACACATACTCTGATGTTGGTACTAAAAGATAAAAGTGCACAACTGTCTGCACTCTGATGGGAAGTGGGAGAGCGTTCCTTTGGTTAAAGTCATGTACAAGCACCAGACAAAAGCTTTTATCCTGTGTGTCTTTAAGCATCCAAGTTATAAGACTCAGTTATCACCCACCTTTGGGAAGGTATACTCAATAGGTTTATGTTAAAAGGAAATGACTAGTTATGTAACCAAACATATCTCCATTGAAAATTTCCCAGCCGTGTTTCTCTTTAGTCTCTGCTATTGAAATTAAATAAATAATAAAGAAACTGTCTAAATTTACAAATAATATTCTTTATGGTTACCAGTATCCATAAAGACTGGAGATGTATCTTACTTCTGTGACTTTTTGTGGTGTGACGCTTCCTTCATATGGACAGCCCAGGGCGCAGGACACATACCTTTATTGAAAAATACAGAGCAGTATGATATGTCAATCATAATGAAGTTTACATTTTAAAAATGAATAACAAAAATACACCAAGCAAAATTGTTTTATCCTTTTACTCTATCCTTCAACTAAACAAAAATAATTTAGGAGCATTTAAAGGTAATTCAACCTTTTAATTTATCAAACCACTAATACTTGATAATATTGTTTGATGATAGTGACTAAAGGACATTATATGGACATGTTTATACTATAGCAGTGGTTCTCAACTTGTGGATTATAACCTCTTTGGGGGTCAAACAGACCTTTCACAAGTTTCACCTAAGACTATCCAGTATAGCAAATATTTATATTACAATTCATAACAATAGCAAAATTAAAGTTATGAAATAGTAAAAAAATAATTTTGTGGTTCAGGGTCACTACAACATGAGGAACTATATTAAAGGATTGCAGTATTAGGAAGGTTGAGAACCAATGTACTATATAGCATCGTATGAATATTCAAAGCAGAGAACACTAGTAAAATGTACATTTTTATTTAGACAGTTACAAATTCAATATTTAAATAACCAAGTCTTTAGAATTATATAGAGCTAGCATGCAGAAGTGAAGTTTCTCTCCATGCATCTATCTGAAAGTTTTTACTACAAATAAGATATGGTCATGATTCCTTCCCAACCCCAAGACAAATCCACCACCTCAAAATTCATTTTTGTTTTTTCATGAGTTTAACTTGCTCCAAATAAAAGAATGTCTGATGGGTTTAAAGGTTCTGAATAAAGATAAGTTTCCTTAGCAATTCATTACTATTTAAAGATGGTGATTCCTTTCCATAATAAATTACCAAGCTTTTGACAAATCTACTGAAATTATTTGAAGTTTATCTCGGACCCCACCTCATCAAGCCAGGTGATGATGGTACAAGCCTTTAATCCCAGCACTCAGCAGACAGAGGCAGGGAGATCTCTGGAGTTTGAGGCCAACATGGTCTACATAGTGAGTGCCAGGACAGATAGGACCACAGAAAAAAAAGTTGTCTCAAAAAAAATAGGTAGGTAAGTAGATAAAGGAAAGAAAGAAAGAAAGAAAGAAAGAAAGAGAAAGGGAGGGAGGAAAGAAGGGAAGGAGGGAGGGAAGGAGGGAGGGAGGAAGGAAGGAAGGAAGGAAGGAAGGAAGGAAGGAAGGAAGGAAGGAAGGAAGGAAGGCAGGCAGGCAGGCAGGCAAACAAGCATCACCTGCTTAGTGGTCAGGAGTAAAGAAATCCAAATGTGGGATACAGGAGTGGTGGAAGGTGAGGCTGGATGTCTACAATGGAAGCTAGACTTTGAGATGATTCAAAACTAGTTTGGGGTACTAAAAAATTTAGGTAAGGTCCTGAAAAATCAAACTTGTTTTATAGAAATCTAGTTTCATAAAGTTTCTGTCCAAGGGAAGGTTGGAGGTAAAAGAGAACTATTGATGTGTTTGATGAATTTAAGCTACAATTTATTAGAAAACTTGGAGTGAAGTTTCTAAGACTTTGAAATAAAACAGGAACACACTGAGTGGGCTAGTATACATGGTTTCTTTAATGTAACCCAATTTGGGGCTATCAATATGAATAATATAAATAAAACATACATTTGAGAAATGAAATAGATAAGCTGGTTAACAAGCCCATCACACAGTTCAAAGACAAAGAAGAAAAATACAAGTCCAATTTATTGAAAACTTTGCTTGCTCTTCCAGTTCCTATGCTTTATGTAATATTTTAGATGATAATTTGTTCAACTGTTACCAAGATATATGAAAAGGAAATGGCATAGCAATGGAGAAAGTTGTAAAACAAAGAGAAATTTCCATCCATATGCAATAATTAAAGTAATATGCAAAAACTGATTATATTCATTCTAAGCTCCAAACATTGAAATGTGACTTAAATATAATACCTAAAATGGCCAGTTGTATATTTCCTTTAAAATGTGCTAAATAAGGAAAATAATGTTAATAAACAACAATAAATTCAAATTTATCAAAACAAGCATCTCATGCTTCTTCAGCTAGTCACTAGGTCATGACTGTCTACCTGTTCCTAAAGTTTAACTCTCAACATTTGTATTTTCACTAGTCTCTCACTAATGACCTTCCGAGGTATACAACTTATAAGGCCCAGTCCATGAGATGGAACCCATACCAGACTCTGCTTGGGTGACCAAGAACCTGAGACTAGAAAGCCTAGCAACCTAAAATAAAATCAAATACTACTCTTCTAACTAAAAGAATGTAGCAATATAATGACTCCTAGTGACATTCTGCTATACCCATAGATCAGGGCTTTGTTTAGCCATCATCAGAGTCACTTCCTCCTGCAGCAGATGGGAAAAAATACCCACCATCAGATTTTCACAGAGAGTGAAAGACTTGGGAACACTCAGTCCTAAATGGATGTCTTCATCAAATCCCTCCCCTCAGATCTCAGAGAACCTTGCAGAAGAGGATGCAGAAAAGAGTGTAAAAAAACAAAGGGAATGGAGGACACCAAAACAAAACAAAACAAAACACACCCAAGGGCCCTCTGAATCAATATGATCCATGCACATGAGAACTCACAGAGACCAAGACAACATTCACAGGGCCAACAAAAAGCCTTTGGGTATACATTGTGACTTTTGGCTTAATAGTTTTATAAGATTCCTGAGTGTGCAAATTGAGTGGGTCTCTGTCTATATCTGGTTGTGTGTGTGTGTGTGTGTGTGTCTGTGTGTGTGTGTGTGTGTGTGTGTGTGTGCGTGTGTGTGTGTGTGTGTGTGTGTGCCCGTGCACACTCAACTTTTCTTGGGTTCTTTTTCTTCTGTTTGTTTCCCATTTCAATGTGCAAGTTTCTGCTTTATCATTTTATTTTATTTTATTTTATTTTATTTTATTTTATTTTATTTTATTTTATTTATTTTACTATTATACCTCAGAAGCCTGTCTGTTTTCTAATGAGAGACAGAACATAGAGAAAAGTGAATCCATGTAAAGGAAAGATGGGGAGGGACTGGGAGAACTGGAGAAAGCGGAAACCACAATCAGGACATATTATATGAAAAAATATCTATTTTCAATAAAAGGAAAACAATAAAAGTTCTAAGAAAAATCAAACTTGATAGCACATTCCTATAATCACAGGAGGCGGGGGAGGGTGAAGGGAGGCTGAGCTAGAAGAAATGCCACAGCTTAAGGTCAACCTGGGCAACTTAGGAGAGACAGAGCTATACAGCAAGACCTTGTACCAAAATCCAAGAAAAATAAGTCAGCGTGATAGATAAAGTGACTGTCATCCAGCCTCAGCCACCTGTTTTACACTGTTAGGATACATACACTTACAGGAAAGTATAAACCTCTAAATAAACACTATACATCTGAAAAGTAGCTTAGCAGATGTCTGAGTTTTAGTTTTCTGTACCATATTTTAGTAGCTAATTATTTGCTATTTTGTTGCAGCCCAAAATCTAGGCTTGTGTTTAATGGAAAAAGTTAAAAAGTGACTTTATAAGCAGCTTCTGCTAATAGGAAGATAGGAGTGTGTCCACAAGAGAGTTCCTCCAAGGGAGACCATCCAGTGGAAACCAGTTGGGAGCAGCACTGCCTGCAACTCACTGTACATCTAACAGTAGAGCTCTGAATACATAGACTTATTGTCCTTCGAAATAAGGCTGCCCTCACCTTCAAGGTCAGGACCATAATCCTTGTGGCATCTGGCCTCAGGCAGCGAGGACAGGACACACAAACTCTGCAGCATGATTTAAATAGATGGTCTGGCTAATTCAGGTTGAAGGCTGAACGTTTTGAAGAAATGTGTTGGGCTATAAATCATTCCTTCAAGTGAAAGTTAGGAGAGACTGTCCTTCCTTTTTGGAAGTTGGGAGGTCTGTTGTTCTAAAGACTGTGAGCTCGACAGACTAAAGAACTAGTTGAAAAACAGTTGTGCACCCGAACTTCTTTACAGTGAGTGTCTTTACTAAAGAAACCAATCACAATTACTGTGATGCAGTTTATTTGAGAAGCAAAACACTTGGTTTAGAATGTATTTGGTTGATATGTAAAAAGGTTAATAAAGACCACACTCATTATGGCTGGTCTCACCACCTTCTAGCTAGGAGTAAATATTAGTCATTTTGTATAAACAAATTATTACTGAAATAAAACAATATTTCTCATAATTGTCTTTGTTTTCTGTACTTAAATAAAATCTGTTCTTTTATTATTAACTTAATTATTTGCCTAATTCTTTATTTCATGTTCATTTTTTTCTGGAATGTTGAAGAGAAAGCAACTGATGCTATTCACAGATATATATTCTTGCATTTTGTAGTTTTTTAAAAATAGAAAATTAATTTAGGCTTCTAGTTAAAGTAGAGAACTATACTCCAAGTCTCAGGTCAGGCATAGCGGTAAAATGGCGTCATGCTGGCCCTATATAGATATTTCATGCTTCATACTTGAGAAGTGGAGCCTCTCAAATTTTCATTTTATAATACATATTTATAAGCACACAACACAGTGTACTCTAGAAAAAGGATATGGAATTGAAAGAGTCATACAGAGGTGAGGAGGTAAGGGAATTTGGAAAGAAAATGGGTTAATACTATGATCTAAATTCAGTGTGTGTGTATGTGTATGTGTGAGTGTAACTCTCAAAGCATGAATGAAATACAAAAACAAAACATAAATATAAAGTCATATTTAAATTTAGTGAAAAGCTAGGGAAAGAAATAGATTCAAGTACTCATCAAGTACTCAATTGAGGAACATACATGTTAAAATTTATATTTCTATAAATTGATAGTCCTCTGAAAAATCCAGAAATAAATTTCAAATTGAAACCGAGACAGAGAGAGAGAGAGAGAGAGAGAGAGAGAGAGAGAGAGAGAGAGAGAGAGCATTGTGTAGCCTGTATTTGTCTACATTGCAACTCTACAATAAAATATCCATGGTAATCCAGTGATTTGATTTCATGGTGAGTATCCATAACTATCTAGTATTACTGTGCTCAACCTTCCTGATACTGTGACCCTTTAATATAATTCTTCACAGTGTGCTGACCCCAACCATAAAATTATTTTCATTTGCTACTATTATGAATCATAATGAAAATATCTGATATACAGGATATCTGATATGTGACTTCTGTGAAAAAGACATTGATCCCCAAAAGGATCAAAACTCACGGGTTGAGAACCACTGGTCTAAATATTCTTCACATTTTGAAATAGACAAAGGTGTTCATATCCCCTTTTTAGAAGTAAGAAAGACAAAACTACTTTGACTTTTTAATTTGAAAGTTTATAGAACATCTCTCCTTTATATTTGATTATGTAATTTGGCCTTAAGACAGACATGCTATTATTTTGTGATGATGGATATGTATTATCTTGTCATCACTTTTTTTGCAAGTTCTTCATGTGAAAAATAGCTATGCTCCAAAGACAATTCAATTAAAAAAAAAAACCCTCCATGGTAGAAAATTGGGAAGATAAAATTCAAAAGAAAACACATAGTATATTATAGTCCAAGTCTGGTTGTTCTTTAAATGACCTGCTTAATTCCAATCATTGTAAGTCCTATCCAAAAGCCAAGCATATTTTACATTATTATTGTTTTTAAATTTGCAGTGCAGGGATCACTAAGCCAATCCTCTCTCTTATTGATTGGTGACTCTTTCTGCCTCTATGGATTTTGCTCACATTAACTAAAAGAATTATAAGGTACAGCTAAAGTCATTCCCAGCATGAATTTTATATTCATCATATATGAATACTTATATAATTATTAGAAAACAAGCTACTGTCTTACTTCAGTAACAATGAATTTATTGCATTTTTTTTTCGTTATAAAGGAACAATTCTGAACAATTCTTCAACTGCTGGTCTTGAAAACAAGCAAAAACAAACGCAGATTTTCCACCTTCCTTCGACTCCATTAGCATAATGGCCTCCATATCTCCCTGTCTCTGCTCTCCACTGCCCTGTTTTCTAATTGTTTGCACATGGCTCTATTGCAAGAGCCCCGAGACAATTCAGAAATGACAGTACATTTCAATTCAGGCAACCATGTAAACTCCTGAAATAGAGTTTTTGATCTTCTGACATTATTTCCTCCTTTGTTCCCCTTAATGGGATCTCCTGTAATGAAAGTTAGTGATGTATATCCAAAACAATGCAGTTTTTTTTATGAAGTGCCAAAGAGTGAGGATATGATCGTTATCTCAGATACACCGCATTTACAGAAGCTGCTCCACTTTACAGACACATGTGAATCTTACACAGCACATAACTACGTCTGGATAAGTAAGTCTTAATGTCAGATTCATATGCTAGATCCCCTAGCATCAATCAGTTCCACATTCCATGGGCTAGAAACATGATAACAATTATTAATGAGATATAATAACATTAATGATTACTATAAACAAATATGGTCCAAAAGCTGTGATATATATCATTATATATTTGATATATATGTTTTAAAAAACCACCAAGGTGGCTTACAAGTAAACTCTAAAGTTAGATAAGAATGAAATTGAGTTGGGGTTTATGAGTACCCTCGCACTGGGATGTCCATGTGTCTTGCAGAGCTGATGACCTCCTCAAACCTTCCCATACTTTCTTCAATGGAGCAGTTAATATTCTTCTTGCTGAAAGATTCTGAAGCAGCACCAAAAACTGCTATCTCCGTGGCTCCGGCAGCAACCTGAAAGATACAGTCGATAGCCCACATCTAACAAATTTTAGAGTCTTGTGTATGATAGCAGAAGACAAGAAGATAGATGACTCAAACAAATGCCTAGGTTCACACGTAACATTAAACTTTAAAGCCAGGTTCTTCTCATTTTGCTACTCACACTGTTATGAGATAGAGAAGCATTTTATGGTAACAAGAAAATTTCACGAACTACAATATTTTTTAAGAATGTGAGATGCATAAGACACAGTGATGATGCTCCAGTTAATTCTGCCTTTCATCACGTTATCCTCAAAACATTTTAACCATAATTATGGAGGAAAAAAACATGTGTGCCCCGCTAAAGCCTGAAATTTTATAGAGAACATTATTTTGAAACCAAAATAATATTGAAAGAGAAAAAAAAACAAACTATTTCTGGTTCTCTTTTCTTCCTATAATCCAATAGAGAATGCCTTCCCAATTCATCACTTAGATTTTGCCTCCAAATTTCACTGTAGTTCCTAATTAGCTGGTCTACTATTGTGTCCTTCCTACCAAAGCAGTGTGTTTATGTGACTATGGTGCTTGTCCACCTACTAATCCTTAACTCTAAAACAATAACTGAATCAACTCTACCTGTCCCCTTTTTCCTTCTGTTGTGCTGATAGCACCAACAGTGTCTATAATAATATGTTTGTAATTGTCAAGCCCTCTAGATTTCTAAGATGCATCCATAAGGCTTCCTGTTAATGTCTCACTCACTGTCTGACTAGTTTTTACATATTCTCTCTTTATTGTCTGTTAATACCTCAAGAAGAAAAACATGATTTATCTTTCTTTTAACATTTAGAAAACTTGTTTGTTCCTCTGTTCCAATGTGAATATGAATCCTCTAAAATCAGTTTTCTACTTTGTTAAATACTTAGTCTTTGCCATTGATATTAGAACTCTGCCTACAGTTTCTGTAATCTGAAAACCCTTGCAACATTATTGGACTTGTATTATGAATGCAGCACAACAAACTGGTTTGCATTCAGTCTCAGGCAGTTATTCAGTTAGTGAACCATGCTTTGATTACAAACCCACAGAACTCCCAAGCCACCATTTATTCTATTGTTTAAATACTGTTAGGACATACCCCAAATATTTCTCCAAGATGGAGACCTTCACTTCTTTGGGAAGATATCATTGCATCAATATTATTTTATTTTATAATGTTATAAAATTATGTCAAATCAAATGAAAGATAAATGTCTCTAACAGTACATACATGAAGAGGTAATGTACTGAATAGATTCTTACAACCTCAACTTTATGAAGCATAGTATCAAACACAGAACCTAAAATACTGATTGACATAAGGATATATACTGTAATGCCTTTGCCATGAACATATGTAAAGGTAATACAGTACATTACATTTTTACATAAAAGTAATGTGATTCTTCTTGTGTGTGCAGTCATTATAACTCTTATCTAAATCACATAAATCCCCAAACCACATAGAATCACAAGAAATAAATCAAGAGAGGGATAAAGAAAAAAGTCATTGCAAGCAGATGCAGTGGCAGTGATTAGTTTTAGCCTAAGAGAAGAGCCCACAGAAACAAAAAGCTCTGGGTCTTGACCTCCAAGTGTCCCTATTAGTTTATAAGCAGATTAATTACATATGAAGATTAGCTGATTACCTATTGCAGCATTTTAACGTTTAAAGATCTTCAAAACAATAAAGGCAATTCCAGAGAAAACTTCACACTTACAGCATGCTGCAAACCCTGAAGATTAGGTATAAGGACAGGATAGCGAACTCCCGGATACCGATGAATGCCACGCATCACTTCAGCATGGTCCGCCATCTTAAACACATAACAGTCACATGTAAGCACAGAGACGAGCAAGACATCAAATACATGATTGGCCTTCTGTGTAAGTTATCGCTACACATAAAACATATGCTATAAATTAATGTCTGACGTAAGAGTGTTCACATGTAGATAAGGAAGACTGCCATAAATGGATTACAGCAATGGATGGCCTTACTAGTTCACAAAGCAGGATCTGACTAGGTGGGTGAGAGCAGAGGAACAAGATTCTCACCATTTTCTTGTGGTCATTTGGTAATCCAAACATCAGGCACTCGTGATAGTATGGAAAATTTGAAAGGCAAAACACAGGGTTTTTTTTATTGTCACATAAAACTTTATGCCTAACTTTTCAGTGCACAAAATTTTACAATGTTTAAGAACATATAAATTGTATGATACCATTAAAATCATTTAACAAGTCTAGAACTAATAACCAATATTATTGGGATAGCATACATGTTCCAGTTAGTAGTGGTTAAAATGTTTTATGTAGCAGCATCATATGATTGCTATCTGTTCTTAGATATGAAGAAGTAAATAACCAGTGCTTGGAACAAAACTGAACCACACTACCAAAAGTGTATTTTATGAGTCTACTAAAAATTAAATTTGGATTAAAACTGCAAATCTACAAAGTCAAAAAAATTGATTTCTTAACATAATAATCTAATACTAAGATCTCATAGGACGTTAACATGTATTATAATGAGGACTACACATGTAAACATGTGGGTGCTTCTGGAATGCTTGATATAGATAACCCTCTTCTTGTTTTCCCTGTGAGCTGAAGACGAGGCTATGTGTTCTGCCAGGTTTTGAAATACACATCTGTAATGTGCATAACAGACTGTCCATATTAAGAACTAAATGAAGTATATGCAACTAAAATATATTCATACCATGATATAAACTGTGTAAAAAATAAGGAATTCATAAGGAATGGAAAGTACACCAGACAAGCATGGAGAAAGCTGTGTTAACATACACCAAAACCTAAACTACTGCCCTCAAATGACAGGAGAAGGAGGAAATTATTAATCCTCTACTCATCTTACTTTTTTATCATGATCATCTAATGTTTTAATTAATAAAAGCAAATCAATAAAAATATAACTTTTTGTTTATGCACACACATACAAACCTCAAAGCTCACCCTTAGTGACATACTTCTTCCAACAAGGCCACGCCTCCCAATCCTTTCAAATAGTACCACTCCACAAGCATTCAAATATGTAAACCTATGGGGCCACTCTTATTCAAATAACCACATAAGGGTTCAGAATGAACAAATGTTGGTATGAGAGTGCAGAAAAGTTTAAACATAATACAGACTCTTTACTAAGGGCTTAAATGTATATTATAGTTTTTATAAAGATCAGCCATGATGATATTTCTGGTTTCTTCTACTTTTCCAAGATTTCCCCTATTGATGAAGATATAGATTATAATCATTTCCTTGAAGCTGGGTAGGCTGTAAATGTTCTGAACCTTACTTTATAGTGGCCAGTTTTTTTAATGTGGTTTCTGAAACTAGGTTTTAAAAAAAGAGTTAACATTTCCCCTTTAGGGAAAGACACTATGAAGAAATCAGCTGACATGGAAGAGGAAATCCCAAAATCACCTATGCAGTGGCTACATCAAGAGGCAGCCCCTCAGGTAGAATATATACAAAGATGAATAGAGGGACTAAACCAACAATTAGGGTCTCTCCTTATATCTGTAAATAATGCAGCCTTCAAATGACTCTAGTCAAAAAGAGTTCAGCCATGTGGCTGTGATCCTAGACACCCTGGAATAAAGACAATGTCCCCGTCATGCCCTGGTTAAATTCCCAATCCATAGACTTGGTGTAGACAACATATATTTATTTCTACCACCTACATCTCAAGTAACTCATTACATTGGAGTAAAAGAACAATTAAAAATAGATATGGTCCACAAAGAGGATGTATGTGGGGTATCAGTGAAAGTGGTCATTTGATATCATGCTAAGAATGTAAAAAAAAAAAAAAAAAAAAAAAGGAAAAGAAAAGTGGGGACCATACTCTGTGAGATGCCTTTGAATTCAGTTTATATTAGTCAAAACCTATTAATTTATCTTGAAGGCCAAATAGAAATACAGAGAGAAGGTGTTCAAGTAGAGAGAAGATTGGAATAAATTCAAAATTACAAATGAATCCGAGGGAGGTATGAAAGTCAGCCCATAGAGATGGGAGGCAATTCTTAGCCAAGTCTGAGAATCCAGTCAGTCATGAATGGTCTCTGCTGTAAAGACACAATACTTAGCCAAGAACTCACAAAGAAAAATTACTAAGACTAACATAAAAGATATATTTCACTCAAAAACATAATCCCTACTATTTCATAGCCTTAAAAAAAATACATTAATAGCAAAGATGCTTTAAAAAGACATTGTGGCATATTATTACCTATATATATAAATTACAAATACATTTATAGTATAATATATTATATACTATATGCAGATATTATACATATATACACATATAATACATGTGTTATGTAGTATAATAAATATAATATAATATATAAAAACTTAAGTCCATTTATGCACATACATATATGGTTTAGATAAATATTTTCCTATATGATCTAACAATGCTCTTCCCAAGAGCCAAGGACAATTGTTCTTGAGAGCATTGTTCTTCTTCCAATCTTCCCAAGAGCATTGTTCTCTTCCCAAGAGCCAATACTTGTACTTCAATACAAAAAACCACAAACAAGCCATGAGAATCTCCCTTCAGAGTTTTAGGTCAAAGTTGTCCAAGAGAGTCCCAAAACATTGTAGGATATTGCTGTTGCCATTGGTTGCCTCCCAGAGGTTGAAGGTAAGTCCCTATTGCTGACAACACTAAGCCAATTCTAAAGAGTGAGGATTCAAGTTGGGATCATATCTGAAAGCATCCTTCCTAAGGATTAGCTTTCAGGGTACCAGAAGGTACAGTGGAAAATTTCAAGGGAGGAAAGCAAACAGTGGTCCTACCTAGCTATGGTGCTTATGAACTAAAACAATAATGAGCATGGAATGATATCCCCAAGGGTACAATGGTGGCGTACATACTCTGGTCGTAATGAACAGCCCTCTGACTTGACTTTAGGCCAGCTGAACAAGAGTGAACCCATGCCTGGTACTGGAAACCAAGCCATACGTATGAGGCTAGTGAGGCCATGGATCTTGGAGGAGTACCTCCAAATACCACTTTTCTAAATTAGCATAATTCTTAATTACATTCTAAATATTTATCCTTATGCCCACAGATAAGAGTCAGTGTGACCCCTTATCAATGACATGTCTCCTTGCTTTCTACGATAATCAGATAGAGATCATTGTAGAAAACCACAACCAAAGTACAGAGAACAAGTGATCATGAAGTTATAATAAACTATATATTTTTTTTAATTGTAAACATATAATTTATCATGAATGTGCAAAACATTCATGTCCCTATTGTATCAATTATCACATCTTGCCAGGCAGACCAGTACTGTAGTATGCAGGGTCTACAGTACTAGACATGCATTCTTTCCCATAAAGTGGGCCTCATATCCAACCAAAGGGCAATTGATAATCCCCAAAACACTCATGTCACTGTGGTGAGATACCAGCGCCCTTATCTATCCAAGCAGTCCAGTATTGTAGCATGCACCATCTAGAGCTAGATATGAAAATTCTTTTCCTCTAAAAACCTGCATAGAAACTTATGCCACCAAGAAAATGTTGTGGCGCTAAAAAAAGTATTGTCATGCGAAAAAGTAATGAATGCACAGTCAAATCCTGAAGAAAAATGTTTTATGAAGTGATCTCCAACATTCATCTCAGTTTTAAAAAGATTATCATGCGTAATTTATGATGCTTTCATAGTTTTAAAGTTTACATTTCTGTAATTTAATGAGTTATTTTTATCATTAAAAGTTAACATTTGTTTCCCTACCTAAGTAGAATCTTGTATCATAATTATATTTTGTGGAAGAAGGTCCTCCAATTTCATACACTCAGGAAGAAGGCTCCTTAGCAATGGGTGTTATTTATTCTTAGTATGTCAATTGTATCTTTAGATATATGTACTTCTTATTTCTCTCAATATACTATCTTAATTTTTTCCAGGATACAGACCTATACCTATGAACATATAACTATCCTTTCTCCCTACCCACTAGCATCTTGAAGCATTTACTTTTGCTCACCATCAATCCAGAATAATATTCAAATCTCATTGAATGGAAAGTAAATAATGCTAGACATTACTGTTTAGAGTCTCCTCTGGCCAGGTCTGCCAGTGCTATTTTCTGCATGCAGGAGTACAGTAAGAAAGACAGTCAGATAAGAGAATGTGCAATTTCTTCAACACCTGCCATCGATTAGTGCAAAAACATAAATGATGTGCTTTCAGACTCTATAACTCAAAACTCAATATGAGCAGTAATTCCTCTTAAAGGTAACATTTGGAAACTTGGTAATGGGAAAAAAATGAGACTCAAGTGCTTCCTGACAATCCTGGGTGAGGGTGCAGTAGGCAGCTCTGAATAACGCTATAGCCTGGGTCCTATAACCATGTCCCATTCATAGACGCCTAGCACAAACCTCATCTATCTTAGGCTCGGTAGCGCAGAGGAAATCTCGGTCTGCTTGAAGAAGTAAGACACTCTTAATAAATCACAGCCTTACAATAATAAACACAGGAAATCTCTGGAAAATTGAACATCCTTTTTTTCCCCCTACCCAATACCCTGCTTGGCTGCCAAAGCTAAAAACTGTCTGACACCATATTCACAAAACTTAAGTCCAGAAGCCTTAAAACTAATTTGGTCTGGTGTCTAATTTCCTGTCCTTCTTTGTTCAACTTTCCCTCTGTGTGATGGACCTTTATAGTGCCCTCTGTGGGATGGAATGTCCACGTGTCTCAAAGTCTTCCACCACAACTTCCCCTCCTCTATCCTTGTGAAAATAAGAGATGTTAATCATAATTCATGATGTCTACAAATATTCATTTTTATATTACAAGATAAACATCACCTACAGGAACGGATTTGTGGGTTTAAAACTGTAACACTAATGTCTTGGAGGGAAGAAATGAAAGTTTCTTTATCCAATAACATTTCCCAGTTTGGGAAGATAAACATAGCAATTATACATTAGTTATTCTTTATTAGGGTCAATGCCTTTATAACTACCTGTTTGCTCCTCCAATATTAAAAATGTCATGCTCAGAACGTCATTCTAAAGTAGGGGCAAAATGTCTCTAAGCTCCCAGTATAATTTTCCTTCTATGCCTGAGCAATTGTGTTGTCGCTCATGTATTATTCCTTTGTTTTATATTGCCACTGTTGTAATTTCCCATGCATGAAAGCATGAGCAATTTTTAAAAATAGTGGAGTAAATTGCTTTCAATATGTTTTGTTAATAGAGTTTTGTATCCTTAATGTTTTAAACATACAGCATTGTGGAGAGCTACGGAGGAGAGGGTAAGTCTGGGTTACTAGGTTAATAACTCACTGCCAGTCAGACATTATCAAGAAGAAAGTACTATGACAAAAGCAAGGTCTCGTTATCATAGAAAGCATCGCTGTTGCTTGTAAGCTTGAAACTTGGATACCATATGGATGCTGGAGATCTTTGTTTTAGTAAACAATGAAGGCAGAACTTTCAAGGGTGCCAGCTTACCCAATGGCAACCCACTCAACATATGCTAATTACATGGTTCTACCAGATTGTAACTCATTTATAGATACTCACCAGATTTTTAAATTTCTTTTTGTGTTGTTATTCATTTTCCAAGCAACTGTATCCCACCTCCATTCACCTTAACATCATAATTACAGAATTGTGCCTAGAGTCTAACAAAGAGCTCTATATAGTTTTAAATATAGAAAAAATAAAAGCATTGAGTGGGAGAATGAATAAGTGGAAAGCTTCCAACACAGAGAGAAACAGAAGCACCTTGCCAAATCATACCAGAAATGAGTAAAAATTGGGTCTCAGATTTTTCTACTTCTTCCACAGAAAGTACAAGTTAAACAACAGACATAATGGTATTCCCAAAGTAGAGGAGGCTGAAGAACATGGAGAAGGTGTGTGTGTGTGTGTGTGTGTGTGTGTGTGTGTGTGTACACTTATATTTAGAATACTTGGCCATACATTCATTTCTTTCTATATACCATAAGCAGATAAAATATACATTGAATCAATCTAACTATAAGTAGTATTAATGCTGGAGTATGATTAGCATCAATTTACTTCAATACATTTGTATTTCAAATAAAATGTAACTATAACCTATAGTCTTCTTCAATGTCAAATTTGAATTTGTGTAAAATAGTTATTAGATTAGTATCATTTTTTTCCAAAAAAATTCTCTGCATTAGCAATAAAAGCCCTTAAATTCATAGCTCTCATAGAACCTTCTGTGATTCTGAGAAAATTTCATCACAATCATCTCAATTATTATGAATCTACTACAGTAAACCAGAAGTGCCCAAGGTCCTTTTTGCCAGATCTCTTGACCACATTTTGTGTCTCTCACAGCTCAATGAACCTAGATTGCTCATCTATAGACTTTCAATGGAAGCCAATCATCAAAACAGAATAATCCAAAAGAAAAAATTTAAAGTCAAAAATCAAATATTTCTGAGACAAAATATACCTCTACTTGGTTTTTATCTTTTACATAATATTACAGACCTCTAAGATGTCAACACATAAAAGATAATTGGAGAAGGCCAAATGTGACGAGAATTTCAGTTGCATGGACATAGGAAGGGATGTATTGAGAAGTGTAAGAGTTGCACTGGAGGCAAGTGCTGGGAGAGTGGAATTATTAAGGCTCTTTAAATACATGTATGAAACTGTCAGATAATTTGAAATTGCTTTTAATTAGATGCAAAAGGGTCTTTTAATTGTGACTAAAATGTTATTGAACATTTATTTCTATTCTTCATGTCTAAACACAAAAATTTTGATAAAGATAACCAATTCAATAAAACAATATAGGATGAGATATAATGTTTCATTTATAACATTTCATCCTGGTTGCTTCTATCTGTTTAAGGACAAGCCAAATCTAACTTGTTAATGAAAAGTTAACCAATCAAATTAATTAGTTATATTATTGAAAAGCAGAACACATAAATTTTTCAATGGAATAAATTTTAGAGGAAAGGGAAGAAGTATCTAAATTAAAATGGATTATACCTCTGCTTAAACACTTAAAATCTAAGTAATGACATCGCTAGAATGCAGTCTGCTTTGCTTTTCCTTTGAAACAGTAGTAAAAGTACATCTTAGACAAGAAATTACTATTTAATGCTGTGTGATATAATAAAGTGTTATCAACAATTTTTCAATATTTATTAAAGATTAATTGTAATCAAGCTTAAGGGCAGAAAAATAGTACCTACTATCCATATCAACTCTGTCTAAATTTGTCCATATTTTCTTATCTTTCTGAGACAAACAAGGGAGTTTTGAAGGTTTTGAATAGGCTGCAAACAGTTTTTTGCCCTGTACAACAGAATAAGTTAATCAGTGGTTTCAAAACACACACACACGGGATTGCACAGTCCTTGCCACTTCTGACAGAGGAATATTGTAATTTATAACATCACTCTTGAAAAAGATGTGCTAATGCCCATTGATACAGAACTAACAGTGGTGTGGTATAGAAATGAAGCTCATGCTAAATAACACAGTAGCTAACATAGTATTCATAATACGATCTTTTCATTCAGTGGGGAGAACTGCACATTTAGGAAAACATTTTAATGTAACAACTTCTGATAAACAGATTTTGTACTAAGGAAATGACACTAAATTACTGCTTTTCATTTGGGGTTTTGGGGGTGCATTGGCTTTAGTAGTAAAAAGAAGCTTTACTCTCATTCTCTTCCCTTCAAAAATAAGAGATTCTGTGGTGATAGTGTGTTAGACTAGGTCCTGCTGGTTGTGTCCTTTTCTACATTGGGCCCTTCACAAAGACGTTGGAGTGATTCTCAAGTGAGTGATTCCCAACCCTCATTCTCTCCTTTCAAGCTCGGACTGTGTGTTCAGACCCAGTATGGAAACGTTAGGATGCTGCACAATAGATGTGGTGATGAAGCCTATGATACACCTTCAACAGTTTCTCCCTAGTGTCTGCCTTAACCAAAGCAGGTCAGAATGAACAAGGGATGGACTGTGGAGGCAAAGACTTTTCTTCTCATTTTGCAAGCACGGAAGCAACATGCTTTCCTTCACACAGCCACCTTAATTAATTTTTAGGTAAAATAATTTTATAAAGGAAGTATGCTACAGTGAGGGAAGGACAAGAGCCAGTACTTACCATGCCAGGGCTAAAGTAAGAGTTCTTTTACATTTAGGGGTTTTAGATTGCAGACTTTGTTCCTCTGTTGGCTGCATTTATTTATTTTTTTATTTACTACTACCATAAAGCAAATACTTAAATGATTTCTAGATCAATTTTTAAAATAAAACTGTGACACTTGAAAAATCATGGTCCCAATGCCAGTTCCTTTCTCACAAAGCCACACTTAAGGGAAAAAAATGGTGTTTTTCTTTCTTCTTTGAAACTTGGTGGGCTTTATAACTGCCTCAGCTAATAGACAAATCAATGCTATATAGATTACAAGGCTGAGCTATAAAAAGCATATCACTTGTGGACCACTAAGCATCATCTTAGATGTCTAGAAGGACCACACCGTGGAGGACCTCGTAGAGAGTTCTGAGAACAGTTAGAATAAGTAGTGCCCAGCCAATCCTTACTGCCTAAACTACTTGCAACCTTGAGTTCTGCTCTAACCATCATCCACTCCATCTTACTACTAGTCCCTAATAAGTCTCTGGAATACCTAATCGATTCTTAACTGAATTGTTTATGTTTCAAAGACACAAGCAAAACCAAACATTATTATTTTAAGTCACTAAACTTATAGAATATTTCTTATGCACACAACTGGAAACTTGTTTGATTCAGCTGTCAGAGATTATGTGATAATTTACAGGTGTATGAGTACATGCATGCAGAAACATTTGCATACATAAAATATATGACACAGTACATATTCAGTGAAAAAAAAACACATTTGACCCATTAAAACAATCTACAGGGTCTGTGGCTTATGCATTAGTTAGACTGAAAGTCAAAAGACATCTGTTGTTTCCATGAAGGACTACTATTGCACTGTAGCACCAGGAAATAGGTGTTAAGTTCACTGGAATTCACACAGCACAATTTCTCTCATTTAATTGCAATTAACAGGTAATATCATTTATATCATATCAATTATCATTTACTCCTTACCAGAGAACAAATAATGACAACACAGATGTATTTGACGTACAAAAAACCGATACACTTGTGTAAATTAATAAGCAAAAACTATATTGTCATTTAGAACCTGCTCCTAAGGAAAATATACCACTTGATTTCTTCATATTAATCTTTTTTCTAGAAAGGATGATTAATCTGTTATAGTAGCAATGCCAGTTTAAAAGAGGGGGAAAAACAGACTACCTCAATACAGTTATCCTTGGTGATTGAAATGTTTGGTTCTTAAAGCTGTTTGAATTCATTAAATAGATTTACCTCTGTTACAAAAATATATGATTACTGACTATGATAATGACAGTGAATCACAGGTCACAGTGAGGCTTTGACTTTCACTTCCATCTCAGCATCTAGCAACACAATGCTAAGCACAAAAAGAAAAATAATAATAATAATGTGATGCATGTAAGTGCCCTTTGCAAAGACTTTGGGTTAAATGTTTCTTCCCTATAGTCAGTCAGACTATGCTATTCGGTAACACCAGGGATTCTTGGGTAATATCAAGGACTCCTGGGTAATAAGATAAACAGAGTAACACCAGAAAATAGGAAATATGGCCTTATTTAATTTGGCCAGGATGCCTTTTGGGAAATGACATGGGTTATGTGAGATAGACCATAAGCAGTGTGGACATCCTTTCATTGGACTCATCCTGTCATTGGACTCATCCCGAATTACTTTCTGTTGCCTGGACACATAACTATGTCCATCAGCGAGCAATTTGGAGGTACCCTGCCCCCTCTCCTTTTCTCTCCTTTCTTCTCTCTCTCTCTCTCTCTCTCTCTCTCTCTCTCTCTCTCTCTCTCTCTCTCTCTCTCTCCTATTATCTACCTACCATCTTACCATCTACACTCCTCATAAAGAACATAATGACTAAAGCAGACTAGATGCAAAAGATGTGGTCTCTTACATTTCACAAATGCAAACTTAAACCTGGTTTGTCAATCTAGTAAATGTACTTCCATTTCAATAAGGACTGATTTGTCCTCCACAGTAGGATGAACACATGGAACAGGGCTCCTGGTTGGTGTGTGCCTTGACCCTACTTTCAAGTGTTAAAGTGACTTGTAAAAAAAATGAATGCTACAATCTTTTATGCACATTTTTCTACTCTTGTAAAGAAAACTCACTTTTATCCCTTTAGGAAGTCTTCTTATCCATGTGTTCCAATAGGTAAAAGCTTCATCAGGGACAAATAATGTGTATAACTGACCCATTGCATTTGATATATATATATATCATATAATATATGTTTACATGCTCAATTTATTTTCATTTTCAAAGTAGCATTCATTTTAATCATTCATATAAATAAAAACATAAATCAAAAGAGTAAGTTAAGCTCTAACACAAAAATTTAGTTCACTTTAGAAATTATGATAGTTGCAATATTTTAAATAGCTTACTATTAACAGGCTCATTCCAAATGTGCAGGAAATCTGTTTTTAATGTGTTTTGTTTCTCATGCTATTGTGTGTTCCATCTAAGTGAGGGGCTACCCGGACTAATTTCAAATATTCTTGTATTACATGTCACTCTAAGGAAATCTTTTTCCAGATAAGTTATAAAGAACATGTATTTCTTAATGGCAGACATTTTATCATCTGTGATCATTTAAATTATAGGTGTAGGATCCTGTTTTATATGGCACCCTGCTACTGTGGACCTTTTCTTTAAGCTATTTGAGTTAGACAGCTCCTGCCAAACAAAACAGTAGGAGGGAAATTGTAAAAAAGCTTTAAAATACAAAAAAAAAAAAAAGAAAGAAAGAAATAAGTGAAGAAGCAGCAATCTAAACACTAACTGGAGGACTATTCCCATGACCTGAGTCTGATGCAAAATCAGCTCCAGTGAAGCACAGGACTTACAGAAGCCAACAAGACTTCTTACAGTGTCTTTAGAGACAGAAATACTTCAGACAACACATAAGCAGTTGCTATACCACATTTACGGAATGCTAATCTCAGACAGTACTTTAAAGGTCTGTACTGCATGATCTTCTAGAATGAGAATGAAAGAATTTAAAAGAGAAAGTTTTCAAATGTAAGTGCGGTGAAATCTAAAACGGACATGCAAAGGCCAAACTACAAATGTGTGTGTGTGTGTGTGTGTGTGTGTCTGTGTGTGTGTGTGTGTGTGTGTGTGTGTGTGTGTGTGTGTGTGTGT
>JANHMN010000007.1:80452766-80532461 GCA_030674055.1 Rhabdomys pumilio
TGTGTGTGTGTGTGTGTGTGTGTGTGTGTGTGTGTGTGTGTGTGTGTATCCATAAGGTTGCCTAAGGGAAACACTCCATGTGTAGTATAAGGTAAAGCAAGGCTACTGTGACTTTGAAGGATGAAGTTTGTAATATTTGTCTTTGATTCAGGCACGCTGTTCTTTTGTGGCTATGTGATTTATTTAAATCACTTTTCTCTTTAGATACATGTAACCATATGAGGCTTAAAATGAATACATACTCATAAAAGTCGTGATGGAAAACATTATTGAACACTAGACAGGAGGTAAGCCTTGTGAGCATGCACACACAGGAGCCATTGATGTGACTGACCCTTTGTGGCTACCCACAACATCCTGTACCGCAGGCATATGTGCTAGGGTTTCTAAGGTTCAGAGAGGTTAAATCACTTACTCAAATGCTGGCACACTGTGGATAACAAGGACATGAGTCTAGAACCATCTCTCCTCATCACAGATGTCCTCAAGAGATATGTGAAGCAATTCAGTCAACTTATTTAATATTGCTTTGGGTTTAAAACAGGCTCATTAATTTTTAATAGGCTAATCCCAGATTCAACTTGCGACCACATGCAGAATAAATTCTGTCATTTTATATTCCCATCACTTGTATTTATTAAAGCAAGGCCAGGAGGCATGATCCAGTTCCTTCCTATAGGGAGACTTCCTTTTATTTTCTTTTGTCATTATTTTATTATTATTTTATTATTTGTTTATTTATTATTTTTATTATTTGTGTCATTAGCTACAAAAGAGTAAGTGTGGCCTTTTAAAAATCGCTCTATTCTCATTCTTTCAGATATCTCTGTGAACAGCATAGGTGGGTCTGAGGAATAGTCTATAAGTCAATTTTTATTATTATATAATAGCAGTATCATGAAGTCATGGGTATCATTTTATTAGAGGAAAATGTTTTATATGCAACTTTTTTAAATTACTGAGAAATTATAGAATTTTGATAATATCAAGATTTAACATCTGAAATGAAATTTTAATTACAATTTATTATTAATATTAGCAAGATGTTTTTACTCTCCTGTTGGGATTGGTCAAGTGCTGCTATGTATTTGAATGCTAAATATTGTATCCCAAGATCTCCTTGCCCCAGGAAGAGCAAATTCTCATGCACACAAGCCTTTGTTGTGTAAACCTTGTCAAGTTATCCAATTGGTTAATAAAGATGCTGTTTCAGGGTTTCCATTTCTATGAAAAGACACCATGACCAAGGCAACACTTATAAACACAAATATTAATTAGGGCTGGCTTATAGTTTCAGAGGTTTAGTACACTATCATCATAGCCGGAAAACTGGCAGCATCCAAGCAGAAATGGTGCTGGAGGAGATGAGAGTTCTGCATCTTGATGTGACAAAGGCAACCAGGAGAGACGTATCCTCAGGCAGCTAGGATGAAGCTCTCTTTCACAATAGGTAGAGCCTGAGCATAGGAGAAGACCTCCAATTCCCAGCTCCACAGTGACTCATTTCCTCCAACAAGGCTACTTCTCATAACAGTACCACTCCCTATGGGCCAAGCATATTCAAACCACCACAGATGCCTATAGCCTAGGCTGGGCAGAAGAGAAGTAGGCAAAGCTGCGGTTCCTGGGCTTGGGGTAACAGGTAAAGACCATGAGGAGAGAAGAAAGCAGGAAGAAAGAAGTTACCATGAGGTAGCATGGACCATAATCATGTGGCCATGAGGGCTGGCCTGATGAAGCAGGTACAGTGCAAATGGAATGGATGCAAGTAATTATGGAGATTTTGGCAGGGGAAGCAGACAAGACAGCTTAAAGGGTAGATATCTGCCGAGGTGTGGTGCTTTAAAGTTTGTTACAAATCTAATGGTCTCTGTCTTTTATTTGAAAACTAAATGGTCTAAAGTAGGATAGAAACCCCTAATAGACACTTAAAGGCAACAAAAGAGTATAGCAAACCCCTATACCTTGTAGAATCACAAAAACCTCTACACTCTCCAAATTTTATAACTACACCAATGTGTCCTCTCTCTTCCCAGACATAATTAAATATGTAAAAGAGCATGAAATGAGCTATAACACAGCAACTTCTTCAATTCTTAAAGATGACGAAAATCTCTTGCAGTCCCTTATAATCAACGACAGCTGGTGAAGTATTTTTGCTTCAAAAAATAATCAGGAAAACATATTTAAATCAAGTAATCTGTTTTCCTAAGGAAGATATATGTATACTTAATTATATGATAACAAATATACAAATAAAAGGCAGGGTTGCTTACCTACTCAAGATAATTGAAAGTAATATGTTGCCATTCTTTCAAGATGACTGATTCACTATTCATTTCACAGTGATTTTACTGTATACCTACCTGCTATGACATAAGCACTGAGGACGATAATTAAAAGAGACAGACATCATCTTCATGACATTTACAGAACAAATAGCAAATGATCAGAGAAAACTTATAAATATATAAAAAGTCTATGGTTACAGGTAACAACAATGACTTGAAGAAAAATCACTATCTGACAAGAAATTAGAATAACTCAGTAAAGAGTTGGTAACTACTAACCACATGGTGTTTTCTGCTATATCATGTGCATCCCAGCCAAAAGGACTCAGAGTTTGTGCCATTTCACATCATACTGTTAGAACTGCAGGAAAATGCCGACATTGAGAGGTAACTAAGCAAATGTATGTGTGGAGTGCCTTGTATGCTAGTACCCGTGTCTAAATGCCAGGAAAATAGGAACAAGAATCAGTTCAGGTTAGCTGAAGTTTCAGCAAAGTGGATTAATTGTATTAATAGAGCTCAGGGGGACTAGGAAAACCGGAGTCACATATACAAAGACTTGAGTGTGGATTTTCCAGGTTTTTTCGGTGAGAAGGAAAATTTTAAAGTGTTAGAGTGTGTTTCTCAGAGTTGATATTCCTGGAAGCCTATTTTAGTCGCTGTAAGTAAGATATATATGGAAGGGAGAACAATGCTTATGTATTCCATATAATGAACTGTAGTATCTCGTGGGTTTGTGGGTTGGTAATACATCTGTGGAATTGAGAGGGTAAAACAACTATATAATAAAAGGAGATTAACCTTTTGCACATTTACTTGTGTATATTTTTATTTGTGTGGGGTGTGGGTATGTGCGAGGCATGCACAAGCGTGCACGTGTGTGTAGGTATGGGTATGCTATCTCATGCGGGAGTTAGTTCTCTCCTTCACTATGTGGATTCTGGTGTTGAACTCAGGTTGCCAGGCTTGGTGCCAAGTTTCCTTACCCACCAGCCATCTTGCCAGCCCCAGAGACATTTTATGAGCTTTCCTCCACTCTGTGGACTGTATATTTAAGTAACCTCCCCATACACTTTCTTGTATTAGTACTAAGGTTGGAATAATATACTCTAAACAGTACCTACATCATCATGAAAGACCCCAGCAATGGGCTAATGAGTTTGTAAGAGAGGACAGGAAATAGTTTTCTTCCTCATTCTTCTGTCTGTCATATGAGCAGGATAGAGTGTAAAGACAGAGATATGAAACTAGAAGACAAGTCTTCACAGACCACAGATCTGTCAGCATCCTGGTTTCTGATTTTCCAGACTCTGGAACCAGTAGATAGACCTCTGGCATCTGAACTAGCTAAGTCTTCCATTACTGCAGCCATAACTAACCAAGACGCTAACTAACTGATTAGGTATAAAAAAGCCACCCCTTGGAGAATCAAGCACAAGATTCTGAGGAGAAGAGATCGGATGAGCTCTCGGCATAAACAGTATGTGGTAGTACTGAGCTTGAATTTGACTCTAATGACATAGAGATGTCAGTGTTAAGTCCAGTTGAAGTTTATCAGAAAAACAAGCCTTTTCTTCCTCAATGGGGCAACTGCTGGTATGAGAGGCACAGAAAAGGGGGAGAGTTTGGGCAGGGAAGAGCAACAGAAGTAGAGTGTCAAGGGAATCAAACTTCAAGCAGACATGAAAACAGATGAAATCAGCTGACTAAGGAGAGCAGAGGATAATGAGAACATAGGGATAGGGTCAGAAATAAGCAGTGAAATGAAGGACAGGGAAGACACTCGGGTCACGGTGCTAGGACAGAGTTAGGAGGGATGAGGCCAAACTGGTCACTAATTACTAACTAAGCCTCAAAGACTATAATCAAGTCTCAGAATTAATGAGTTTTGTTCAGCGCCTGAAATTGTGAACAACACTATAGCACCTTTTCATTTTTAATGAGACACTTGTAAATGACTTACCTCCTCTTTTGTGTGTCTCACATATTACATGTCAGCACATATGAATGATAGATGACAAAAACAAAGAATTACCTCTACGTAGCTCATCTGCTAATGTGAAATTCTATCACACTTCAAAATTCTCAGGCTAGTCGAAATGTCAGCCATAAATGGTGAACTCAAGGCGGGCCCCAAAGTTGCTATTCAAGAGCTTTAACCTGTCTTTGTTATTTTGGATCCTATGTTTACATATTAGCATATGAGTGCAGGCTACTTTTTAAAAATAGCTTAAAATTATATTAATTCTTAGAGAACTTCAATTAGTATATCAAAGGTTTTCCAAATCCTATCAGAATATGAACTGTTTATAATATATGGAAATTATTATATCATATATATATATATATATATATATATATATGTGTGTGTGTGTGTGTGTGTGTGTGTGTGTGTGTGTGTGTGTGTGACTCTGCCTCCCAAGTGCTGGGATTAAAGGCGGTTAAAATTTATAATTATAGATTTGAATACCTGTGGTACCCATCTGGAAGACACAAAGCTGGTTACTTCTATTACAGACAGGCCAGTTTGGGAAAGTTGATTGATGAATTCAATTTTTATATCTGTAGGAACTATAACCTAAAAAAAAATCATAAAACATATTACATAAATGAATTGTAAAAAAAAATGAAACATAAAATATTACTTCCCAATTGAAAGCAAATACATTATGATTTAAAATGCCAAACAGGAATTAACACAAATATTACTTAAAATATAAAACTTATGCTCCATTAAAATGTTAAGAAATTTACTATTATAAAGGCAATATCAACCTACCTTTTCATTTTGCAATCCATCCCTAGGTCCAACTTCTACTATTTTCACATATTCAGGGAGTCCAGATAACGGGGATGCTTCCTAAAATGCAGATATGAGTACAAGGAAAGAGATATCAATTGGATTGCCACACTGTAGTGGATTGAATGAGAATGTCCCTCATGGGCTTGGATATTGAAACACTTGGCCCCTCAGTTTCAATGTGATTTTTGAGAGTTTTTGAGAGATGCAGCCTTGTTGGAGGAAGCATATTAATGAAGGCTGGGAATTCACAGTCTCGTTTTACATTCAGTTCACTGTCTTTGACTCAGGGCCTGCCCCAACTCCTGCTGCTTGCTATTATGCATCATGATGGACTATTTCCCATCTAAATATAACACCTTGGTTACTGTGTTTTATTGTAGCAATAGAAAGGTATCTAATATAGTAGTTGGTACCAGAGAGTTGGCTGTTGCTATGAAGAACCATACTAGCCAGGGGTGGTGACGGTGGCGATGGTGGGGGTGGTGGTGGTGGCAGCAGTGGCAGCATTGGTGGTGGAGGAACGTGGAGGACTTTGGGACTAAGGCCTAGAAAAGTGGTTACATGTTGAATGTAGCAATTAAAGCATTATTCTAGCAGGAGCCTAAAAGACAGTGCTGAGGGCAAAGCAAATCATAGGGTCCTCTTGAAAGAAGTTTAAGAGGATGCAAAGACTTATTTTTAACAGAATCTGGGTTGTAGGCCATTTGTGTGCTATTTTGGCAACGAGTCTGGCTGTCTTTTACCCATGGCCTAAGAATTTAACTGAAGCTAAATTAAAAAGTAATAGGCTAACCTTTTGTCATAGGAAATTTCAAGACAGTGTAACATTGAATCCCTGCCATGACTGTTACTGATAATGTTTATTCAGGTCCACAATGAAGCAAGAACACATGAGGCAGAAATACACCAGGATGCTTCATGTTACAGCCAAGGCATGAGAGGTTTCCCTGCTCTGCCCTGGAATAAAGGGGAGGGTGCCTTCAGAGAAAGAACTCATGCAACTAAACTTCCAACCAGTGTATGAAAACCTGAGGCATTTTTTTTAAGCAACTGAATTAAAATTGGGGCTGCTAACATGATTGGGGGGGGCGTGGCAGTGTTGTCCTCATGGCTTTGGTTTTAGAGACATAAAGCATTCTTCCTCTGTGGAAATCCAAAGTCATGGATTCTTTCTCTGTGGTTTCAGAGAAACAGTAAAGCCTGGGGGCGTATGGCAGGAGAATCCCTCCGTGAAGGTCTTCAGAGAGCCATATGCTTTGAGAAGCCATTGCATGAGGCTGAGGAGATAAAGCCTGAGCCACAGTGAAGGCCCCAAATGTTGAAGACTTACAGGGCCATGGCCTGTCTGCCAAAGATGACTGCAAACAGCGAGGGCAACAATCCCAAGGGAGATATATGCTGCAGACAACCGAGCCGGAGAGGCAGAACTATATAAACAGTTTGACCCCGGACATGAAACTACAAGATTTGCTAGTTTTGGCCTTGCTTTGATCCAGCAATTCCTGACTATGACCCCAATTCTTCCACTCTGTATCATCATATGTTTTAACAATGTAATATGCTTTTAATTTAATGAGGGATTATACTTAAGACATTGCCTTGAGTCTCCGAAGAAACTTTGGACTAAATATATTTGACTCATGATGTGTCCATGAACCCATGGTGCTTAGGGAGTGGAAAGTCATGGCTTAAATGAAAATGTTCCCCGTTGGCTTGGCTATTTGAACACATGATCAGTTTGTGTTACTGTTTAAGAAAGTTGGGAGGTGTGACCTTGCTGGAAGAATTATGCTACTGAGGACAGGCTTTGTGTATTTATGTCCAGTTTGCTCTCTCTGATTATGGCTTGTAATTAAGGATCTGAGCTCTCAACTTCCTGTTCCTGCCTCCACACCTGCCTCTTCTTTGTAGGTTCCTCACTACAGTGGACTCAGTCTCCAATACAACTGTAAGCCCAATGAAACTCTTCCTTCTATAAGTTTCCTTGACTATGGTGTTTTATCACAGCAATAGAAAAGTAACAAATACACTAGGTTATTTTTTATTAAGTAATTACATTCTGTTAAATAAATTCTAACTCCATAAAGTTAAAATAGTAAAAAAGAAAATCAGTAAGATACAACCCTGATATATCATTTATACTACTTGTAACACAGAAATAATTTATTTATTATAACTTTGTGGTAGGTATTATAATTGAAATTACAAAGGTCGATTTCTTTTGAATAATTCAATTCCATTGTTATAAATCATTAAAAATCATTGCAAGCTATTTATGTTACAGCCATTAACAACCAAAATGAAGAATTCAAAGTAAGACAGTGTCTGAAGGAAATGACATTTTAAAAAGTTAAATACAAAAAGAAATAAGAAAATAAATTAGTCAATATGTGGGCAAAAGAACCCAACATTTTTCAAATAAAGAAGCATAAATGTTCAGTAATATAAGAAGAAAAAAGCCTGTTTGACAACCTTAACCTGAACCACAAGGAAAATCCAAATTAAAACCATACCTCAAGTCCATCTTAACAAAGTCAGAATGCCTATCACAACAAAAAAATAAGTTTGGGCATAGCTGCAGGAAAATAAGAAACATTTATGTACTATTTGGTGGAATTTTAGTTAGTCCAGACACTATGGAAACAGTATGGTGGTTTACTAAAAGGCTAAACATATAAATACCATATGTTCTGGCTAAACCACTCCTGGATACATACCCAAACGAATCAGTGCCAACTTACAATATAAATACCTACATAGCCAAACATATTGTGGCAGGCACTATTTAGAACAGCCAAGTCAGAAAATCAGTCTAGGTACCCAATGACAGATGGATGGAAATAGAAAATGTGATCTGTGTATTTTATTCATCCGTAAAAAAAAATATGCTATTTTTCAGAAAAACAGATGCTATTTCAAATGAGCCAGCTTCACAAAGATAAATATCATGTTTTCTTGGTTATGTAAATTTAGTGGGAGGGGGAGTAAGGTGATAGTACTATAAGATATGGAAGAGGGGAGTAAGAACGATAGGAAGACAATCTGATTCTAACATATTATATACATGTATAGAAATACCATATCATTCCATTACTTTGTACAATTTATATGTATTACTATAAAAATGGGTTTTAACCACAAAGAGTCAATCAAGAAGCCACTGCTAGCCCCTGAATTTGAATGTGGGTTCTGTCAGTACTTTGGCTTGTGCATAGACACCTGAGTCTATAGAGGAAAGAAAGTGCTGTTTGCTTCTTTTCCTTCTCACACATCACAGCCTCCCAAGAAATGCTACTTACTGACTGCTACTCTCCAAACAGGACTTGAAGCTCCTAACTACCTAGCCTGCCCTACTTCCCCTCCTTTTTCCAGATGAGACAGCAAACTGTTTAGATTCTGGAGTCTCTGTCCTATAGACCTAGTTCAGAAGAAGTATTACATGTATTAATAAGATATTAGATACGTAGTAATTGATAAGTATATGTATTAATAAGCATACTAGAAGATGTAAATATGCTTAATTAAAAGGTTAACATCTAAATGAGAAAAATTAGGCTTTCTAAATTTCATATGAAGTTTAAGTGAGATATAAGCTATATGTATCATACTATGTAAGCATCAAAACTGATTATTTCCAAGCTGAATGTGAATAATTCATCATCATGTCTTCAAATAAGTAGATAAAATGCAATTAGACATCCAGGACTTGAGCTTCCAACTATTTGGTTTTTGTCAAATACAAAATGCTCAAAACAGCATTTTCAATGTAGACATTTAATGAAACATCCTAAACATCATTAAAACATGTTTGAAGCTTTAAAAAAGGAAAAATGTCAATGCACTTATGGAGCTGAGGTTGCATATACAAAGTTCTGCTTCAGGTGATGAGAGAGAGAAAGAGAGAGAAAGAGAGGGTGGCATGGAGGCAGATGTTCACATGTCTCCATCAGTCAAAGACAGTTTACATATCTAGGTTGGGCATTGGGTTACACTTCTGATTGAGCATTACCAAACTTATAAAGCCTTTGACTAGCATTAAAAAAAATTGTATAAAAGCAAAAAGGAAAAGGGGGCATGGGACAGGGGTTTTCTCTTGGGTGGGGAAATGGGGAAAGGGGATTGCATCTGAATTATAAATAAAATATAAAAAATAAAATAAACCAAAGTTCTGCTTCTTTAAAGGGCAATTATTACCTAGTTTCAAGGATGATCTCTAGCTTTTCACCACTATTACTAAAGTATTATTTAGTAAGATATAAATTAATTGTTAGTTAAAACCCAGAAAAATTCTTACTGGCAATATTTTCAAAATTACACTTTTTATTTCCTTAGTATCATTGTCAATAAAATCTTTTTTACCCTGTACACCGCTAACTTTTGGATGTCACTCCCAGCTTTATTTTGGGAACCATTAAAATGGCTTTCATAATTTCAGACACACAAGTTTTCAAATTGATTGAATCATTCAATTCATAATTTAAATTTATATTCTTCTGACAAAAATACTGTTCCTCATGCTGCAGTTAGACTATCTTCTTCTTTTTTTTTTTTTTTTTTTTTTGTATAACAATGACCATTTAGGGAATCAAATAAAAGATGTGTGTCAACCTTCTGGTTTCATAATACTGTTTCTTATGTATGATTAAGCTATTCAGCCACCTACCGGATCTGTTTAAACTTTCAAGAAGTGTTTCCGATTGTAATCAAACCCACCGAAAGATTTGTGTGTAATGTTTATTTCTGATGGCTGAGACAAGTTAAGCTGTGTGTTCATTTTCAGGATCACAGACATAAATATGCTCAGAAAATAACAAGCAGGGTATGGTATGGTATCTGTGATACATAAGCGAGTGGGAGTTTGTTACAAAGTGCTATATGTGAGACAAAATGTTGACACAAATGATAAATATGCTGAGAAAGAGATCGTGGAATCGATTAATTCACAATAGCCTCAAAAATTTACAGTATCTAGTAATAAAACTAATGAAGGATGTCAAAGACATCTATAATGAAAATTTTAAATCTCTAAATAGAGATAGTGAGAAAGATAGATAAACATTTCATTTAATACTATCTCTATCTCTATCCTTCACAGAAATAGAAAAAGAACATCCTAAGATTCATGTGGAAACCCACTCCTCCCTCGGCGCCTAAAATCCTGGACAATAAAACCAGAGAAAAAAGAAAAATACTGGAACCATTACCACACTCCAAATATTGATTAGACATCTAGTGAAGACAAAACTGTATGCCACAGCTTGGCCAAAGCATACTTATTTGGATGCAGAAGTAATAATAAAGAAATGACCATGTTTTAAAATGTCTAAAATGAAGCATTAGCCATTACACCATCCGATTCCAATACTAGTGAAACAAGCCCTAGAAACTTCTTGAAAATGTTGTTAATGTTGGTTACACACTGTAGTCATGAAAAAGTATAGACAAACACCTTTATACACGAGCTGTTGTACAAATGCTGACAATAACCCATTTAATTATTCTTCTCTCCCATTTTCTGCTCAAAATGAGAAGAAAAAGAATATTCAGGAGAATGAATCAGGAAGATTTCAAGTTTTGAGGCCAATGGAGCAAATTAACAAAGTCCTGTTTCAACACTAAAAAAGAAAAAAAGGAGGTGGGAGAGGGAGAGGGATGGGGAGGAAGAGGAAGGAGGAGGAGGAGGAAGAGGGAAAGGAGGAGAGGAAGGAGAAGGAGGAGAAAGAAGAAGGAAGAGGAGGAAGAGGAGGAGAAGCAGGAGGAGATGACATTGAAGTTGTTTTAGGGAATGTTAACTCAGTTTTAAAGCCCTAAGCTTACCATGAACAAGACCCTGTATTCAATTCTCAGCTTGTACCACAGGTAAAGAAACAAAATCAAAGGGAATGATATTGGCAATTGGCCCAAACTTCGTGGGAAAGATTTATTGGGGCTATGGTTGTGACCCATGTAGCCTAGTGCTTAGTAAAGAGTTAACACGTGATGTATGTTGTCACTTGCTTTTAATAAAAATAACCTGAAGATGGGACATTTCTAAATTTTAATATTTTTACAGAAAAGTTAGCATAAATGGTTTTATTGTTCATTGTAAAACATACTCATTGGTTCGCATATTTTTAACAAGATGAATCATTGATACTGAAGGTAGATTACCTTAAATAGCGTTCTTAACCACAGTCAAAATAAGTTATGGTAATTATTCAAGATCTTTTGGTAAACAGCTCAAAACCTTTGGAGATATTATCCCATCTGCATCTTGCCAACATTTTAATTAGCCTTCACTGCTGACCCTGTCGGCTCCACCCATCCAGTTCCACCAGGCAATGCCAACCTCAGACCGAGCCTCTGAGCTGCAACAGAGGGGAACTCGCTTCAGCAGGAGGGAAAAATGGAAACTCAGGTTCAAAGCCTGGCTGAATAACACCGCATATGAACACAGGGCCAGTTACTGACTTGCTGGAAATGGTTTATGGAAAAATGCTAATTTAAAAGGCAAATTAAACACATTAACGATTGTGACTGGCAGTGAGTGCTCAGAGGCAAGAGTACCTCTAAGAGCTCTATAAATATACAATAATGTTGGGGAGAGTTTCTGCTTCATTCCACAGATCTTTCTTTCAGTTTGAAAGCATAGTTTTAAGTACAGATATAAGAGGTTTGTTGTTTAGTCTTGTCAGTGTGAGTGTGTGTGTGTGTGTGTGTGTGTGTGTGTGTGTGTGTGTGTGCTCGCGTGCACGTGTGCATGTCTGTATATGTGAATATAGATGCACAGATGCCACAACATGCTATGGAAGTCAGAAGACAATCTTGGGTGTCTGTCTTACCTCCAGCCTTATGAAGTTCTTTCTGCTGTCTGCTACCATGTACTCCAGACAAGTTGGCCCACGACCTCCCAGGGATAATTCCTTCTCATGTAGAATGCATTATCAAGCCTGTGCTTACGTTGCTCCCATTGATTCAAACTTGGGTCCTCATAATTCCACAGCAAGTGCTTTGCCTACTTGTCCAGCTCTCTAGTACAAACTCTAACTTTCTAAATGCAGAGCCTCTCAGGACAAGGAGGATTTAGATGAACAGCTATTCAAATGACCCACAGCTTGGGCGCAAGGGACCTTATCAAACCTTTATGCAGCCCAGTTGCTCACTATGTCATCATTATGGGGAGAGACACTTACTCTAAAGGCATTGTGGGTAATGTCACAGAAAAGTTTGTTGGTCTCAAAATCCATTGGAACCTTCAGAAAGCATGTCCCATAGAATTCTCCTATTTTAGGAGCCATGGAACACACTGTGAACAGTCAAGCAGCGGAAGAAGGTTGGAGCCACGTTGAGAAAGTGATACCCATGCATGTGTCCCTTTAAGCACAGCACTCAACAGGGAGCACATTTGCTCAGGCCTAAGGTTTTCAGTCAGAAACTGAGTCTTGGGCCCTTCCTCCATACCTGTTCCCCCTAAAGTTTACTCTGTCTTAGTAAACATATTTTTAAACTGTCAGAGTATACATATGAACTTATCACTGGTTGATTCTTTCTTTCACTGGCAAGCCACATATGGGTTCTTTATAAGTCATAGTTGTGTTTTCTTAGAAACAATTCCTTATCTGCATTCTTACAACACAGTAGCAGGCTCTCTGATTCCACTCTTGCCAAGTCTACTCTGGGGTACGGAGCAGCCTTGCTAGTGTTTCAAATCACATCACTGCCCTCTTCAACATCTCCCATAACTTCATGAGAAATCTAGTCTTTGCCATGGCTATGAATATGCCCCACGATCTTGTGTCTTTTTGAGCACCTAACATCTCTCAGTTGCTCTTCACCCGTCATTGACAGATGACACTCCTGTGACACTGAGCTCTCTGCTCTTCATGGACACTTGAACATCTGCACTTCTCTGTTCTTCCTCTACATCTCTGTGGCTCACTTCCTTAATCCTAAAATCTTGTTAGAAAACAATATGAAAAGGAATAATGTATAACAAAGAAACCCCTGTCTACTCCCTCCCATCCTTGATCACTGTTGTCTAACTTTCCTAAGAAAACAGACAGGTGCCTGTTTACCTTAAATACAGTACCAAATTAGACAAAGGAAATGGTTCCAGCAAAGATCAAGGTGGTAAGCCACTAGGTTTATTTAGGTAGTTTATAATGGAACAAAGCATACCATGGACTCTGATTTACACCAGGCAACTTCATCACTGAAAGTCCATCCCTTGGAGGCAATGGCTCACAAAAGCTGCATGCCTGTAGTCTTCCTGCTAACTGGCAAGCATCCCTTCCTGGTGGAGAAACTCCTCTCCTGGACATTGTTACCATTTATATAAGTGTGGGGAGCTAGCCACAGCTCTCAATTTTTTTGGTGCCCAACGTGGGGCAGCAAGAACGAGAGACCCAGTGAGGGACGTTACTGGAAGAAAAATCTGCCAAAAATTCAGAAGTGAAACGAAGGTGATCACCACGGGAATCTGCCACATTGAGAAAGGTAAGTCATGTTAATGAAAATGGGGCAAGAAAAAAGTCAGCCTGAACTCAACTCTCTGTTTTTATTTTGTTGTTTGCTGCTCACGTGTGTTAATTGTCTGCTTTTGTTTCGTTGTTTGAATGCTGTCTTTCATGTTTAAAACAAAAAGAAATGTATTTATCCGAAATTAGAATCTAAAATACAACCAAAGGTTGATGATTTGTCAAAGCCAGATTGTGCTAACCTAGAGGAAAAGGCAGCCGAACATTATGACCCTGAATGGCCCTCTTCCCAAAGACCCCCTCCCTACACACCTCTGCCTCCAAGTGCTCCCCCCATGGAGATGTTGGTTATAGATCTCAGATGGGTGTTACAGGAAAAAAATATCTGTTCTTAAACAACAAATAAAGTTAGAAAAAAAGTATCAGGACTTAATTAATCAGCTACAAAAATTAAAGACAGGGAAGATGTCTCAAGAGGTAAACTGCGAAAATCCCCCAGTTCCTTGCATTCCTCAACCAGGAGTCCAAAGGCAGTCCCTGTCACCTAGCTTAAGATTAGCCATAGATCATCCAGAGAAGGGAGACACTCAGGCTTTCCCTGTATCAGAGACCAGAGACAATCAAGGGGTTTCTTAGAGACATCACACAGGGCTAAATTTTCAAATTATTAAGGAATTAAAAAAAATGCTGTATCTCAATATGGTGCCACTGCTCCCTTTACTCTTGCAATTTTAGAGTCTGTGGCAGAGGAGTGGCTGACTCCTAGTGATTGGAATACATTAGTGAGAGCAATTCTTAGTGGTGGTGACTATCTTATTTGGAAATCAGAGTATCATGAAAGTTGTAATGAAATAGCTAGGAGAAACATCCAAACAGGTAATGATTGGTTCTTTGATGCCTTAGTAGGAGAAGGGCAATTTGCTTCTAGTGAAAACCAGATGCAATATGACCCAGGCTTATTCACTCAAATTCAAAATGCAGCCATGAAGGCTTGGCGTAAACTCCCAGCAAAAGGGGACCCTAGTGCGTCCTTAACAGCAGTCAGACAAGGACGTGATGAATGATTTTCTGATTTTGTTCATTGATTAATGACAACAGCAGGGAGAATTTTTGGTGATGCAGAGGCAGGTATAGATTATGTGAAACAACTTGCATATGAAAATGCCAATCCTGCCTGCCAAGCGGCCATTAGACCCTACAGGAAAAAGATGGACCTTACAGGGTATATCAGACTCTGTTCTGATATAGGTCCCTCCTACCAACAGGGCTTACCTATGGTGGCTGCCATGCAAGGACAATCAGTAAGAGATTTTTTGGCTAGTAGAAACCAAAAGGCCTATTTTAAATGTGGCAAGCCTAGACACGTTGCAAGAGATTGTGAGGCAGAAAATGGGCTAACCCAGAGACAGCCCAGAAAACAGCTTGGGCTCTGCCCACTTTGCAAATGTGGAAGGCATTGGGCTAGTGAATGTAGGTCCAAAAGAGACACACAAGGAAACACCCTTTCCCTTAATCAGGGAAATGGGAACAGGGGCCAGCTCCAGGCCCCGAACCAATGCAAGCCAAAACAGGCTTATGGAGCAGTCAGTTTTATACCAGCAAATACCAATCCCTTTCAGAACTTAGTCAAGCAACACCAAGAAGTGCAGGACTAAACACCTCAGTTCTGCCACCCACACAGTATTAACCCCAGAAATGAGGCCTCAGGCCTTACCCACTGGAGCGTTTGGACCACTCTATCCAAAAGTGTTTGGCCTGATAGTGGGAAAAAGCAGTACTACTATGCAGGGACTACAAATTTTTCCTGGAGTTATAGATAATGATTAAAGGTAATAATAATAATAATAATAATAATAATAATAATAATAATAATAAAGGTAAGATTAAGGTAATGGCACAGGCAATTCAGAATATAGTCATCATTCCTACAGGAAGGAGGATAACTCAACTATTGTTACTTCCATTGTACCCTACTAATCACAAGTATAAGAATCCTAAAAGAGGAGATCAAGGCTTTGGTTCCTCTGATGCATACTGGGTACAGCCTATAGTTAAACAAAAACCTATGATGACAATATGGCTTAATGGAAAGGCATTCCAAGGCTCGGTTGACACAGGAGCTGATGTGACTATCCTAAAACAAAATGATTGGCCTGCCACCTGGCCTCTGACCCCAACCTTAACCAATCTAAGGGATATTGGCCAAAGTCAAAATCCACAACAAAGCTCTAAGGTACTGATGTGGAAAGATAAAGAAGGTAATACAGGGAATATACAACCCTATGTCATCCCAGGCCTTCCCATTAAGCTCTGGGGCAGAGATCTGTTATCCCAGTTGGGACTGATTATGTGCAGCCCTAATGAAGTAATCACGGCTCAAATGATAAGCTCTGGATTTTCCCCCAGGAAAAGGATTAGGAAAAAGTGAAGAAGGGATTATCTAACTTGGATCAGGCCATAAAGGCTCATGAGTTACATCACCTTAATTCTAAAACTTTAAAAATTATTTTTAAAATTACCAGAGAACAAGCTAGACAAATTGTTAAACAATGTCAATCATGTGTTGCACTTTTACCAGTTCCTCATTTGGGTGTAAATCCAAAGGGACTGATACCAAACAGTATCTGGCAAATGGATGTTACTCATTATAATGAATTTGGCAATCAAAAATATATACATGTATGTGTAGATACATACAATGGTTTCATTTATGCAACATTACAATCTGGAGAAACAAGCAAGCATGTGATCACTCATATGCTTGCTACAATTGCTGTATTGGATGTGCCTAAACAGATAAAGACTGACAACGGCCCAGGTTATACAAGCTCCAGTTTCCACCAATTCTATGAAAAATTGGGAATACTACACAAAATCGGTATTCCATATAATCCACAGGGCCAAGTTATGGTAGAAAGGGCACATCAAACCATTAAATGTCAATTTGAAAAAATTAAAAAGGAGGAATGGTACCCTACCAAGGGATCCCCCCAAAATATCCTTCATCACACACTCTTTATTTTAAATCTCTTAACTTTGGATTCTGAAGGAAAATCCACTGCAGATAGATTCTGGCATCCTGATACCAAAAAGAATTTTGCAACAGTCCTCTGGAAAGACTCATTAACTGGAACCTGGAATGGGCCAGATCCAGTGCTTATCTAGGGAAGAGGTTCTATTTGCATATATTACCAAACTACAGATGCTGCACACTCGCTGCCAGAGAGACTGATTAAACAAATAGACAACAATAACAAATCCACGGAGGAAAAATCCCCTGAGAAGTGTATTTTTTTCTTTGCAGGAAACATGAAGATGCTTCTCAATTGCCTTCAAACTGGAACAGATCAACCAGAAAACCTGACTTGGGAAGTCCTCAACGTGGAAAGAGACATCACCACCCATACCTCCAGGGTGGTTCTATTGAACTCTTGGTTCCCCAACTTATGATTTAGTGGAAAACATTGTTTAGACCCAGGAGAAAACCCACTACCACAGTTAATAAAGTTGCTTTTGGGGTTTGAGATTGACTGGAGCAGGAAGAGAAATTTCGTTACTTGTTTTGTTAAGATCAAAGCTATGATCAGTTCTATATTTCTATAGATGTATAGAAATATCTGCTCTAACACATTGTAAACAGAATGGAAGAGGTTTATACTTTTTACTCCTCTGATAGAGGGAGTTATGTGTTGCCCTTAAAAAAGAGTATTGCTATTATACTGACTATTCAGGCATTGTTAAGTCTCTTGTCTCTTGGGTCCATGCTGTTCAACAAACTGATGGCTTTTGTATGACAACAGATAGACGCTATTCAAATGAAGCCCATACAGGTCCATTATTACAGGCTGGAAGTAGGGGATTGTAAAACCTCTGCCATCAAGACTAAAGAGGATAATCCCCTAACTTATGCGCTAAGCCAGATAGTCAAAGACAGGTAAGAGAACACTTCAAGATCCTTGCCCCTAAAAAGGGAGGCCTCACCATCCTATAACAGGAGCTCAACCAATGGTTGTTGAGTATCCAAAGACAGAAAAGGGATGCTGGGGTTATTTGTTCCAACCTAAGACAGGCACAGTTTCCGTAAGTTTTCCCAGCCTTTCCTTTTGAAAAAAAATTTTAAAAGGGGGAGCTGTGGGGAGCTGACAGAAGGTGGCTATCATTCTTGCAGCTATCTTGAGCCATATACCCTGACAAGAGATTTTATTACAATAGCCTACAACAGCTGAGCACACTCTGATAACATCTTGTATTAGATACCCAGGATCTTCCCTTGTATGTGTGAGACTTACAGGTGTGATTTAGAGCTGAGACTTAAGGGCGTGACTTAGAAGTGAGACATAAAAAAGGCAGAGGCAGACAGAAGAGTACAGTACAACTTGGAGTTAGTTATTAGGCATTAGGAAGAAGACACTTGGACTAGAGAACTCGGAAGAAGAATTATTAGGTAGTAGACATTAGGTACTTAGCACTTGGAAAAAGAACTTCAAACTTGGAGGCACTAGGGACTAGGAACTAAGGACTAGGAACTCAAGACTTGGGACTTGGACTAGGAAGAGAGACTGAAGAATATTAACAATATTAATACTAATATCCAACAATATTAACCTAATCTAGGAAATCCACTACAGACCTGTACAAAGGATTTGGTCTCCAAGGCGATTCTATACCTCACCACAGTGACAGATGATGTAAACTATAAACTATCGTACCTAGTCAGCCTCACTTACTTCCTGTCTTAAGAGCCTCCTTCCTCCCTCTGGGAGGAAGTGTCTCAATGTGGAGAAAATAGCTGCGTCCAGCACTCATCGACAATTAGTGTGTTACATATGTATACCTTGTTGGTTGGTTGGTTTTTCCCCTAGAATGGAGCTCATGTAGATATGCACACTTGTTTCAGGGCACAACCACCTCTTAGGATAGTCTGGCATAAAGAAGATCCTCAATAAACATTATAAAATAAGTGTATTATCCCACCCAGAATCCACAGATGTGCAATTGTTTAATACTTAGTTATATAGCACAGGATGTCACTTGGATTTTAAAATAAAAATCCATTACTCACTGGGAAAGACAACTATTGCATATTGTGGGTCCAAAGTGAGCCTTGGAAAACACTTTGGATGATAGCTGTGTGATATTGAAGCCTTAAAACAATACCAGGCTGAAAATGTATTTTCCAAAGAACAGGAAGTCCTATATCTAAGTGAATATTCTTGTTTCAATTGTGAAGGTTCTGCTAAGCACAGTGGAGTGACAATATAGAAGGTGATAACATACCAAAATTTTCAATACTAAAGTTCTACAATCTTACCACTCTGCAGGATCACTTGAAATCAGAGAGGGTAAATAAGAATATCCAACCTCTGGACACTGCAATATGATGCTGTTATCTACAAATCTGTCAGGCCACAGTCACAGGTTCCCAGAACAGATGCTACAGGTTGAGCATGCCCTGAGGGATGGCTGTTGTTGCAGTTGGCAGAATGGACTGTGGCATCTCTGGACATTCATAAACTCGACTCTTTCATTTATTCCTTTGGAACACCTAGGCACATGGGAAGCCCCTTTCTTTGCATAACTTCTAGATGACACTGAAATAGCAATAGCTATAATATATGGCAATAAAAAACACAAACAAGGCTAGGCGTACCCACATCACAGTGCTCACATAAGAAGGTAGGCTTTGAGTTAGAACAAAATGAGGGGGGTGATAAGGAAGGATGCCAAGCTACACATTATGGGAGAACAGTCAGCGCAGTGTTCTTGAGTGGACTGGAGAAAAATGAGCCCAGGTGCTAACTGTTCCAAGAAGAGCCAGAAGGCAAGGATTAAATAGAGGAGCAGTAGAAAGGATAACTTAAAATATTAGGACTGCAGGTTTTAAGAGGACCCAGGAGAAAATTCTTACTCCTGGGCAAATTCAAGTTATGGCGGGGGGAGGGTCAGGGGGATAGGAGCGACTTTGGACATAGAATGAGTTGGCCTGAGGTACTAGTGGTTGCATTATCTCTAGCTATCAAGGACGGACAGTAGGGGAGCTGGGTCGAAACTGTGAGACTACAAATCAGGAAGTTATAGAATAACTTGGTAGCACAGATGAGAGTGCTTCAGGGGCAAGACTAGACCCTAATAATATAGGTTTGAATCCTAAAAGTGAGTCTCCCGATTCCTCGGCTCTACCCAGCAGATGTGCATCTTAGATACTGATTTCCTCTAGAAGTTTAACTATGTGAACTGCATACAAAGTAAGAATATTTATGAGAGGGAAATAGCCCCAAATGTAAGAAAAAGTAAGTTGTTAAATTTATTTAAAACTTACATCTCCATTAAACTCTTTTCCTACCTTCCCCAGAACAGTACTAAATATTTTCCTACAGGAAGCTGCCTCACACTTTATAAAGTTAGATTTGGTCCCTCTAATGATGCCAACATTTCGCTCTCTCCATTTTATTTACAGGGTCTCAAAACTGAGAACTCACTTATAGACACTAATTTATTCTAAACATCCTTATAAAAGTGCCCCCCAATCTCACTTTAAATTCCACTGCTGTTTAACCCACTTCCCACTGATGAGTATCTGAACTTGAGCATCTTTGTCTCACTGCCTCTGACATCCAGCCGTGGCCAAGACAGCAAAACAACCATGCTTCAGGTTGCCTGGCAACATATCTGTGTCTCCTGGCAGAACCTGTCAGCAATCAGTTTTGATTTTCAGTGACTGTTACACTGAATCTCACTGACTGGCTCCTCATCTGGCTTGGCTTTCTAACAGCCGCCTTTCCTGGCCCTCCTTACTCTAATTAAAATGTGTGTTGTGTTTCCATAGCACTTTGTGTACTGCTGAGGTTGCTACCGGCTTTATTATATACAGTGCTTTCCAGGTGGCCTATTTCATTTTACACTCGCCATATCTTGAACCCCAGAGGTGTCTCTAATGTTGGAAATGTAAACAGGCTGATGAGGGGTGGTCCAGGGGCCACTGCATTTAAATCGCTCTTAAATCGTAGCATGTGTATTTTTCATTCATTCCATGTAAATCTAAATCCAACCCTGTTTAAATGCTCTCTCCACATACTGGGAAGTAGGGGGCTACTCGATCAATTATGTTGACTGTACAGAGCACAGCTGGTGCCCATTGTAAAGACTGTGCCTAATTGCTTCCACAACTTTCTGTCCTAAGCAAGTTAACAAGAGTACACAGAGAAATGTTTTGCAGTTTGTGGTCAGTCTAAAGGATTCCCACCTTGGTGAGGATTTGGGAGGAAGCTAGAAAAGCCAGACATTGTACAGATTCCTTAAAGAGAACATCTGTGAGGTATGAACAATGAGTAAAACAGCGCATTTAGAAGAGGCAAGCAGGGCTAGGGGTGAGCAGGGCTAGCTGGAGGCAGTGGGGTATCTAATCTTGGACATAGAGAAATGGCAAGTGATTATATTACTTAGGGGTGTGTTGGGTTACCAACTAAAGTTCCCTTTTCTATCAGAATTTATTTAGCATGGATTTAAATTTAAGCTGCAAGTTAAAAGGCAGTGACTGAGAGAGGCTGCTGTGCATTCTGCTGTTCGAATATAACTTCCCACCTACACCTGGTTGTCCAAGGCAGATTATCAACCTTTACCCTTAAAGTGTCTTTATTTTTTTTTTGACTATCAATTACATTAAATTTAATAAAGGCTAAAGAAGACAGTTAGTCATATTATAACACGACTCTAGCCCTCCAAAAGCACAGAGATCCCACAGGGTCACAAAGTCAAGGTATCTACACACAATCTATGCATATGATTATGAGCAAGAACAGTCGTAAAACCTCCCATTCAACAATACTTCATCCCAGCACAAGAACACCCTAGAGACAGAGACCCTGGCAACCTCTGCATTTCCATATGTCTAAATTTCCAGAGAAATGTTATACACAGGGTAAACTGTAGGGGAACCTGAAACAAGAGAATTGTTTCCAGCTCTGCCTTCCCCCAGATTTGATTCTTTTGTCTTTTTAAATTTTGGTTTCTTTCCATTTCTTCTAAGGTCTACCACCATCAAAGCTGCCACAAAAGCTTGTTCCAATCCTGTTACAATCTGAAAGAGCCATGCATGATCTTGGTTATGGAGATGATACTTACCACAGGATAGCTCAGAACAAATATGGGGGCTGCATGAAGCTCTAGATGTTTTGTGACCAATGTGATTAATTTTAACCACATTTTAACAGTTTAGAACCCTTGAAGTTTTGACTGTTCAGACCTATTAATGAAACAATCACCCTGAGGGAGAGAGAATGCTAGTTTAAGGTGTGGGAAAATGTTTAGAGTTAAATTATATTCTTTTTAAAGGGCCAAAGTTTTGTTCTTCAAAAACTCATACAACAAATACTTATAAATAACCCTCTGCTTAACTATCCCAGTCACTCTGTCCCTGCCTATGAAAAATTCCTTTTACATTTCCTTATTATCAAGAAGAAAAAAAAAAAGCTGTGGGTCTCTGTATCCATTCCCATTATCTGCCAGAGGAGACTCTCTGACGGTGATTGGGGTAGGCACCAATCTATGAGTATGGCAGAAAGTCATTAGGAATCATTTTGGCCAGTCATGTTTGGCTCTACCTTAGGTCTCTAGGCCATCCAGCTTCCGGTCTCTGGACATCCAGGTATTGTCAGGCACGGATTCCTTCTCATGGCATGAGTCTTAAGTTACACCAGGTATTGGTTGGCCACTCCCACGATCTCTGAACCACCAAGGCCACAGCACATCTTGTAGGCAGGACAGATTGCAGGTCAAATCCAAGAAGAGGGGGAGGAGGTATTGTAGGTACCAGAATTGTCAAGAACACAAGGTGAACACAGCACACAGAACCAACTAAGCAAGGCTCATAGGTACTCACGGAGACTTAAGGAGCAATCATGGAGCCTGCATGGGTCTGCACTAGGTCTCTGCATATATGTTATGGCTGTTTAGCTTAGGATTTTGTGGTACTTCCAACAGTAGGGGTTAGGACATCTGACTCTTTGCCTGCTCAGGACCCTTTTCCTCCTAGCAGGTTGCCTAGTCCAGACTTTATGTGAAGGGTTGGGCCTAGTCTTGTTGCATCTTGTTATGCTGTGTTGGGTTGATATCTCTGGGAGAACTTCTTTTTTCTGAAGGGGAAAAAAGGAGCAGTGGATCTGGGGAATTGGGGGATAGGGGAGGGACTAGAAAGAACGAAGGGCAGAGATGTATTGTTTGAGAAAAGAATGAATGAATGAATGAATGAATGAATGAATGAATGAATGAATAGGTACCCGGGGATCTGCCATAATGATCATTTGACAGAAGCCATTGTGAACCTGGCTGGCCCAGAGTCTCCCACCACTCACACACCAGCGATCTACTGTTTGAGAATGACTAAGAATGAAGCGCAATCATGTTAACTCTTGAATTCTGTGGCGGGATGTAGATGTGTGCTTTTTCATGATCTCTTTTCCTACCACTCAGCAAATTAGGAGGGACCTAGTGAAGAGCAGGAACACAAGGAGGAGCCTGGGTCCAAGAATGACCACATCTTCCACATTAGATTTGAGCAGCAAATCATCTCTGGTTATTAAGATGCAGGCTTGTGTGTCGCACAAGTTAGATATCGTGGCTAATTGAAGGTGAGAATCAGTAGTGCAGCGACTAAACATTATATTTTCAAAATCCTAAAGATCAAAGGACATTCTAAAAGACTGCTAAGAGCAGTGCCTACAGCCAAAGACACCAACTCTATGCCACCTGCTAAATTTTTTCATTTTTCTAAGATGCTTCAGTGTCTGTCATCAAGGACAAAACCATATTCAAAGGCAAACTAGATTTTGCTTTTAAAGATAAATGTAACCTTTCAGGGGAAAAATAGTTATTATCTCTTCTTCTAATTTAAAGGGAAATGTATCCCTTTATCCACTAATAATCTCGTTTGTCCTCTTACGAATGAGACTGGACAGGAAGGCCTGATGGACTTTTCACAAGAGAAATGTTTGCTTGAGGTAATTCAAGGCAACACTGCTGCATCCTGAACAAGTTAGTACCAAGCTACTGCTAAACCAAAACCACTCACTTGATCAAAGCTTTGGGTCTCCGGTCTCAAAGCCTGAAGCTTGGTTAGGGTTTTAAAGCAGGGCCAATATAATTGGAGAAGACTATAAAGCTTTACAGGAGGATGTCTTTCCAGTTTAAATACGGTCTCCAGTGGCCCTGAATAACTAGACATCATCACTGCTCTTTGCTTGTCCAAAATACCGATTCCCAGTGCATTCTGTGTTCTGTGAGTCTACGTTCTCTTTCAAGTGATACCTACAAGCTGTTCTGAAAAGCATCCAAGTCCCATCTTATAAATTCCACTGTGAGCTACAGTTCACTCCAAGTCTTTTCCACAACACCCCCCATTCCACATTATATACACACCACCAGTGCTTCCTTCCCGCCTCACATCCTAACACCTTCGTTTAATCACCTCTTAATCATTTGCCTGAAAACTAAGCCCGCAGTCACTTATTGTTTCCTTCCAGATGCTGCCGTGGAATGGCTCCCAGTAGACCTCACCTAGAATTCCAGCCATGCTCATTTGGCTGTGCAGACTCTGATCCCAGCGCTCTGAAGCTTTTAAGCACTTTCTTTCCAAGAAACCTCACCGCTAACACCATTATTTCCTCACAAAACATCGAACATCTGCAGACTGAAGCATCAAAACAGCAAAAAGCTTTTGCACAATTCTTCTAAGCTTGGATGAAGACTTTATCGGCCATCCTAAGCTATAAATCAACATTCTTTGCAGTTTCTAGTGAATAAACCATAGTGGCAAATTTCAACTTCCTCTCAAAGGAATAATTAACAAACATGTACTTGCAATTACTAATTAGTTTTTATGTCTCCCAGCTAAGTGACTAAACCTCCTTTTGGAAAACATAAGTTTTACACACCATCAGTTTTCTCTAAAGTTCAAGTTTATTCTTTGAATATACAGTTGATTTAATTGAAGAAATAAACTAAAATATCCCACTGAATTGCTTACTTTAACTACCTACTTTGTAAAGTTTACCAAAATTATTTATTCCTAGAAGACATTGATAGAAGTAACAACAAATAAAAGCAATCTATATTATCTTACAAAAATTAATTATGTCTCTGGACTTATTTATCCTATAATCTCAGTAAATTAAGACTCATTTTAGGAAATAGGACAATAAGACCGAATCAAGCCTGTACCTCTAAGTGCCCAGCTGTTTCCTGTGTAGATCATAATGGTTTTTAGTCATGGGCTTTTCAGATTGCAGTTCTTAACATTTAGTATGTATCTAAAGCTCCTGCAGAGTTTGTTAACCCAGCTTCCCGGGGTCACTTCCAGAGAGGATGATTCATTAGGTCAGACTGTGTCCATGAATCTTAATTTCTAATTAGCTCACAGAGGTGATTCCAACTGTGATCAGAGTACCACAAACAGAGACAGAGATGTAACTTCAGCCAACTTTGTAAAACATGTATGATTAAGCTTAAGCCATATTCACTGCTATGAATTGAATCATCAATTAAATCATACTGTCAATATAATGTACCAAAAATGAAAAATTAAGGTTCAGTGTTTACAATAATAGTAGACTCTATACCATACTGTAAGTAACACTTTTTCAACTCTTCCACTAAATGCTTCATTTTGTTTACCAGTGTGAATGAAGTCTCTTTCTTTACTTGAAATATGCCAAATGTGTCTTCTAAGAACTACACCAAATTCTTTGGGAATTTTAGAAAGTTCAAGATATTTTTAACATTTTCTACACTTCTTTCAAGTATATAATGGTGTTTTAGTAGTACTAATACTAAAATATATGTATATATATTTATATACATGCATTATATATAATCTAATATATATTTATTTCTGATATATATATATTACAGAAAACTAAAACACACAAAGAGACACTATTACTAATGCTAAATACTTTGCAGTGATGGAGGGAGGTTGACTATCCAGGAAAGCTCTCAGGATTAGCATCCACCATCATATATCCTGCTGTCCTCGGAGTCTTTGTTCAATTCTTTGGAAAGAAAAAATTAGAGTACCAATACTCAGCTTACACAAGTTTGGTCTAATGTTAGTAAGAGTGGGACCTACTGCCCAACGTCACTTAGGAACAAATCAAGTAACTTGAAACAGTTGTTTGGCAATTTACTGAAATTATGATTTGAAGCCCAGGAAAACAGACTAAGTAATCAACTACAAGGTAAATGAAACAGGTAAGAGGGGGCACTATAGAGAATCTATGGTAACTGATTCCTCCAAATGCTATCTCCTATACACCTGCTTTTAAGTAGTCTATTTCAGTTCTTATTGTATCAGTCACATACATGAATGTTGTCAATTGTCTTAAGACCTAAATTCTCAATATTAGAAAGTCTATCCTTATACATAGCCATAAGTATCAGTAAGTATATGTATATACACAATACGCTAATAAATAATCTCATATCTACATGAATAAATAATAAGCAATAAATGTCTAGCCATGCAAAAAATAAACCAATTAAAGTATATAGACTTTTGACTAGTAGACAGGATTTTTTATTAATAACTAATAATTTATAAATTAATTATCTACAATAGTTTTTATATGTTCTGTTAAAGCACAAATGCAAAATAGAAAAGACACAATTTATAGACCCAATAATAGCATCCCATGCCACAGCTGTAAAACAGCACACGTGGCAGACATCCTCTGGTTTTCTGACTTTCAATTCCTGTAACTTGAACAACTCACAGAAACTGCACATTTTATGTATGACAAATAACATTAATTTTGCACTTACAGTTAATAAAATGCAATTACTTTTAGCATAACTTGGTTTATTTATTAAATAACAATATGAGTAATAACTGTTCTCAGTGCTCATGATGTGTTCTAAGAGAACATGTCCGCAACTACATGGGGAGTTTACACACAGGAAATACTAGCTGCTCTGCTTTGAGCAACTGAAGATCCTGACAGAAAGCTTTATGAAAACCATCAAGCAGGAGCCCCTGTGAAGTAAATTTTTAGGATTATGTGTTTATTCTCTACTCTCAGTAGGTTGAGGAGTTGCTGAGCTCCTGGGCTTGCTTTCAGACCAGTGGTTCTCAACCTGTGAGTCGTGACCCCCTCCAAATGATCCTTTCACAGGGGTCACATATCAGATATCCTGCATATCAACTATTTACATTATGGTTTATAACTGTAGGAAATTACAGCTATAAAGCAGCAACAGAAAACAAGGCATGATTAGGTGTCACTACTACATGAAGGACTTTATTACCGGGTTTCGACAACACTATTTTAGACAAAGAAAGCCCAATGGTACTAGCTATCATGAGGCTCAATTTTGTTCAGAGCCCTGGATGAGCATCAAAGTCTCCTTTGGGGAAGGAGAAGCCCAGTAACCTGTGACTGGGTCACTGAGAAGGACACTACCTTCTCAGTGCTCGCCCTACTTGTCAATTCACACTGCCAGGATATGACAGAAGTAAAAGATGCTGTGCAGCTGGACATGAGGTTAAATCCAGTGCTTCCAGGTTAACAGCCTGGGAAGAGATTTATTAGCTCTCAGATCCTCTATTGATTCATCCTGGAAGTGAGAATAACAATATGTTTTTGTAGAAATTATATATGATATTTAGAAAAGCTATTGGAATTACTTCAATTATGTGATAGAACAGTTATTATTATTATTATTATTATTATTATTATTATTATTATATAATTACAAAAGTTTGCATTACTAATTGCTAATATTTAATGTATCTACCATTTTATCACATACACTCTTTGATCCGTTCCATGTAATAAATCAGCTGCAAATCCACGGCAAGCATGCTAAGATATACTACTCCCGTATATAATACATTTTGATTAAGACAATTGACATTCAATTCAATAAATCATCACTATAACTTTCCAATTAAAAGGTCAACAGCTGAATAAATATTTCAAAGAGTAAGCAGGTTGGTTCTTCACAGATGAGTATTTATGCAAGCTTTATGTTGCATCTTCTTTAGCTTAAGTTTTCCTTCCATATTTGCTAGAGCATACATTCAGCGGAATTATATTAAATTATATATTAAAATCATGCCATAAGGGAATGAGGGCTAAATGATAGCAGACATTCACGAATGAGGTCCTGAAGAAGTACATCTGTTTCTCTGCAGTCCTTGGAAATGCTGTTTAAACACAGACCTAAAGCTTAGGCAAACGGAGCGCCAAATTATCTTGTACTATAACATCTAAGTGAGTCCACCACTTTATGGACAATGTTAAGGTTAGAGCCATTCCATATCACTTTAAAAGTCAAAGAAATCTTGGCCTCTAAATCAAAACCCTCAAAGAGTAGAAATTGTGTCTAATGAAAATAAGATTCCTATTTTGACTTCAACATTAACCTATGATCAGCTTCCATTTCACAGTGAAATGAATACATATTGAGTGAAGAATTTTAAAAGCAAATGCCAGACTCTGTACACCCAGTGGGTTACAGATGGAGAAACGTGGTGGCAGAGAGCCACTCTACTTCCTTTAAAGTCCAAAAAAGCATTTGGAAGGAAACCTCAGAAGAAAAGACGTCTGACAGACAAATTCTCTGGGGTTTCCAGCGGCCTTGTTTGCCAAGACCCCATTGCTTGTTAATAAAGTTCAACAAAGAGACTTTATGAACACTGACTTCTCGGAGTAAAGCATGCATTAAAGAGCTTTATAATGCACTTGAAGTTTCCTGTCATCTGTCCTTCCCCACTTCACAAATCCAAAGAATCACAACTTAAACTCACAACCAAGAGGTGCCATTTGCTGTGTGTATCATCAATGGGATACTGAGGCCAAGCCAGACCAGAGCTTAGCCTTGGCAACAGAAAAGATGCTCAACTCTTAGGATAACACTTCAGGTTCTTCCCTGTTTCTCTTCTGGCACAAGGAAGAGGAAGGGGGAGATAAAACATTATACACCATATCAATTAACTCAGTATAAACAACACTATGGAGAAGGAATGAAAAACCAGACCCCAATTTCTCTGATCTTCACAACAATAGCCACAAAAGGAGAAGAGGGAAACAAACTTTGGACTCCTATTGCACTGAGACTTAAAAATAAGTAGTATATGAAAATTAACAAGAAAACTCACAAATTCTAGCTTGAAATGTACCTAATAATACATGACAATAATAGTGATATATTTTTAAAAAACTAAATATATTTTCCCCAAAAATGAAAGAACAAAAGCAATTATCATTTAAACCATGGAAGTCTGCTTTACCCATCAAACACAAACTGTTTGTTTCTATAAACACTTTAATGAAGGTTTGAAAAGTTAGGTCCACTATATAACAGAGAGAAAAATAAGATAACACTGAGACCACTAAGGAATTCAACCCAAGCTCACAAAAATTATACATTTAATATAGAGATATCTTTATCTATCTAATCACAGGTGGTACGTATTTCTGTGTTGATGTAGGATACTGGATGGGGCTGGTAACCATGTCTCCTACAATGGGGACTGGCAAGAGAGGAGTTAAAGTGTGTTGCAGTACACACAAACTATATACAGCATTAATATACAAAAACCAAAACAGTGTCTAATCTCAGTTCAAACTAAAATCACAAAGTAGAGCAAGCTTTAGAATTATCATTCTCAACTGTTTTCTTTTAGTATTCCTACCCAGTTGTGACATCTATGACTCAGAGCAATGACCAGCATGGAAAGTATCCTCCTATCTGCAAGGGTACAATAACAGTACTCACATATTAGCAGTAACAACATCTGTCTAAGAAGACTTGCAGTCCACTGAACAGAAAGAAAATCATGCCTGGCGCTGGAAACCTAGACAACTAGGTAAAGCTAGTGACGTCATGGATCTTAGAAAAGAACCTACTACTACCACCTTACTAGACCAGCATAATTCTTAACTTCATTCTAAAACATATCCTAATACCTACATAAGTGTAGTTCTCACCTCCCCTCCACACACACATACACATTAAAGAAGCTTTTCTACACCAGATGCAAACCATTTATGAAAAAACACAACATCTACAACATAACTCCTGCACGTTCAGGAAATGTATCACAATGGGGAAGCAGAAAGGCTGTGAGACCCAGAAGGCCAAGAAGTCTACTGTCAAGCTATGTCTCCTAGAAATGGCTGCCTAGAGCAATGACAGCATCAATAGACATGCTAAAGAAGAAAGGGGTGGGGGAATCACACAGGGCTAGACAAATGACTGTATGCAAACCAGGAAACTAATGACTGTCTAGAGGAGAGGAGTAGCGCCTCCCAAGAATGAACCCCCTAATTGGTTATCCAATGCAAAGCAGTGAGACCTGAAATTGTCTACACATAAACCATAATGAAGTCAACAGATTGTACTTTTGTATTTGTATATCTACACAAACACACACACACACACACACACACACACACACACACACAAAACAGTATTAGTGAAAATAAAAGGCTCATCGTCAATTGAGAAGGAGTAATGAGGAACATGGAAAGGGTCAGATAGGAGAAAGAGAATGGGAAAATGGAGGAATTATATTTTAATTGAAATATATTCTTAAAAAGAAATAACTCTCCACATTTTGTTCTATTAACTCTGCACACCCTACTCTGACCAGAAATGCATTCTTTCCTATTCAAATTTTATTTGACTTTCAAATGTACCACTTCCATAAGAACGGCTATTCCCAAGGACCTAATTTGAACAAGCTTATGGATCTATGTTTTTTATTGTAATTCCAGGGGCTGGAGAGATAGCTAAGCAACTTAAAACATTTCTCTACAAAAGATTTGAGTTTGTTTTGCAGCATCCACAAGAGGCAGCTCACAACCATCTGTAACACCAGCTCCAGGTAATCAGATACCCTTGCCTACAACTCAACTGGTACCTGCACTCACATGCACACGTGTCACCACACTGACACATGCACAAATAATTAAAATCTTAAAATTGATGATAAAAAAGTCTTCAATTGCAAGAAAAAATGGAAAATGATGGCTTAAATTCAAAGCAGAATAGAGAAGCTAGAGTTTAAAGGAACAGAGCAATGCAGAATGAAAATTTAACCTTGGAGGGCTGAGAAATCCACTAAGAGCCCTGGCTACTCTTGCAGAAGACCCATGTTCAGTTCCCAGCATATACACAGTAGTTCACAAGAGCCTTTAGCTACCTGTATTGAGGGAATTTCACACCTTTCTTCTGGGTTCTGTGTACACCAAGCACTACCTGATATGCATACATACATGCATGAAGGTTAACCCCCCCATACACAGAAATTTGTCTTTAAAAATGTAGTCTTGGGACAAAAGCTCTAGATGTATTTCCCATAAATCTTTGTTCCTCTTTCCCTAAATGGTCCTCACCATGATGTATCAGAGAACCAGACCTCATTCTTCCTTCTATCACAATACTGCAATTACTGGAGAAGGAGGTGTTTCCAGAATAGGAAAGCAAGCAGCAGTTCCTTCTATGGAAATCATGAATAGAACTTACAGCTACTGTATGTTAATTGTCCCTTTTCACATTCCCTCTTTTACTTTATTTTAGTTTCTCCTTTATCTCTTTATAACCTGATAATCTATTTTCCTGTTATTGGCAGAGTCCCACCTCCTGGACTCTTGCTAGGTACATTACCTCTGAGGGGTTTTGGACTGGAAGACATGTATTACTTCCTGGCAAGATATATTTGTGTAATAGTGGCACAAATGATAGTGAAAAACCAACCACTTTCTGCTGGGTTGTAACACCCACTGCAAGGGAAAAAACACATTCCTGACACTGTTAAAATGGCCAAGAACCTGAGACTGGAGATGTTAGGGACCTAGGAGAAAACTTACTACTACTATTCTGCTAAATAAATATAAAAATAAAATAGCTCCTAATGGCATATTGCTATATGCATAGATCAGAGCATCGTTCAACCGTCATCAGAGAAGCTTCTTCTTACAATGGACTGTAATTAACACAGAGACTCACAACTTTACAATGTGCAGGGAGTACAAGACTTTGACATCCTCAGTTCTAAATGGGATGTCGTAATCAAACTTGTACCCACAAGGCTCAGGGATCCAAGTGGAAGAGAGGGCAGAGGGATTGTAAGAGCCAGAGATGATAGATAGCTCCAAGGAAATAGCATCTTCTAGACACAGTATTTATAGAGATTGTGACAGCAAATCGAGACCTACACAGGTTCAAGCCAGACAGAGTCTGGGGACTAAGAAGGGAAATGAACATAAAGTTCTACCCAAGAAGCTATTTGCAATTGATGCCTGCTGAGAACGAGAAAAACAGTTTTCTACAAAGGAGTGTCACTGGGTATGTCACCACTCCAGGGCAGGCCCCGTGCCTACTGAGTTGTTGACAATACAAAACAAATTCTTTGTCTGTCTGTCTAGCTGCCTGCCTTCCTTCCTTCCTTCCTTCCTTCCTTCCTTCCTTCCTTCCTCCTCTTCCTCCTCCTCCTCCTCCTCTCCTCCTCCTCCTCCTCCTCCTCCTCCTCCTCCTCCTCCTCCTCCTCCTCCTCCTTCTTCTTCTTCTTCTTCTCCTTCTTCTTCTTCATTGCTGTTGTTATTGTTTATTTGTTGGTTGTGGTTTGGTCTCTCTGTGGTGGGGGAGCAGGGAGAAAGAGAAGAAGAAATATGGAATTGGATGGATTAGAGAAGTGGGAAGGTAGTAGAGTTTGGGAAGGGGAAAGAATATGATCAAAATATACTGTATGAAAGAGACTTTAAATTTAAAAAGAAAATGTAAAAAGAATTCACAGCTGACCCCTCTATGAGTATGCAGAAATGACAGAACAGCTTTTAAGATTCCTTTTTAATATAGTGCATTAAACTCAGAGCTTTTATATACTAGGCAAGCGCTCTACCACTGAGCTACACAAAAGCCTTTTAAATTTATTTCTCTAATGGGTGTATCTAATTTATTGAAATTAACATAAATTATGAATTTGTGAATAAATTAAAATGTATTCATAGGCCTGGGTAATTTTAAAAGTCTCTACGTAGAACTGTTTTTAAATAGCTTTATTTTAGAATTAATGAGTTGAGGACAAGATTCTTTATGTAAATTAATATTTACATAAGAAAATAGCATCAAAATGAGTTATAAAAGTGGTTCTACCTAAGAGAAGAAATTAAACACTCTTGAGTATTAATTTTGGACTGAATTCTGATTATTTTGGAAAAGGAAGAGTGTTCAAATGGAAAGATGGCAAGCTTCTGATGCCTTAACAATTTCTTGCCAGCTAAATGATTACGAAAAGCAGAAACATGGAAAAATAGAAACATCTTGAACAAGCTCATCATGCTATTTCCACGTGATTGTCCACCAAGGATCCCCAAAACAAATTGTCCTGAACACAAGAGGCAATTTGATGCTGAGGACAGTTAGAAGACAACTGTGTATAAAGGCATTCTTTTATATCTACATGTTTAAGTCTAGTGCAATCAAATAGAATATTTCCAGGGATTACATTTTCTCAGCTAGGCAGCTGGACAGGACTATTTGCCTCTCCTACATAGATTAACAATTGCCAGGCTACTTGAAGGAAACCAGAATTCTAAAAGCTGCTTTTGTTCTTAGGACTTTAACCCAGGCCGGCCAAAAACTTTCAAATCTAGAATCCAGTGAAAATGACCCATATACGTGATCTGATTTTGCCTCTCAAACACCACAAGTCACCTGCAAATTACCCATGACATTTCTGAGTCCGTGAAGTCTGGACTCCTGGTTGACTAGAAAAAAAATAAAAAGAAATAAAACTAAAAGCTACGTGTGTAAAGGGAAGAAACAGAAGAAAGGGTCAGAGAAAGTTACAGCACAGAGTGAATAACCATAAAGCCAGAAGACTTGGAGGAGCTTGAAGCTGATGAGAAAAAAAAATCACAGCGTAGGGGGAAGGAAGGATATGAAAGCCATCTGGAATCAGAGAGAGTAAGGAATCCAGGAGCCAACAGAAATCCAAGGACAGAAAGTATTGAAGATTGAAGGGAACAGGAAATTTATTGGAAACCCAGTTGTTTTTCCTTTTTTTATCCAACGCAATTCTATTCCAGACTGAATTCTACTCTCGACCTCAGGGAGGGCAGAAGGGAAGTCAAAATTCACAGTAGTCTCTCCCCAGCCTGCACAGGCATGAGCAGGAGCCAAGAGATCAGCAAGGACACAGGAAAGGAACCTTGATGTGAGCACAGTTGGTAGCGCAGTGGCAGCAGCGGCAGCCAGCACAGAGCTTACCAAGAAGGGGCGGGAGGAAGGGAAAACAAAGACAGCCGGGAGCCAACCCAAGTGCTGCTGAGTCAAAGCTTCCAGAAGACTCAATAAACTCTTCAAGTGAATCCTCTCATGGCTATAGTGGAAACAGGCCCGCAAACTGAACGTTCTGGAAGTAGAACTTCCTGAGTTCCCAAACCTAACTCTGCTATTCGCTAGCTGCTGGCTATGAGCTGCTTATTTAATCACTGTGTGCCGTACCCATGAAATCTACAAAACAGACTACTGTGACGATTAAATAAGCAATCAGGAAGCACCTGGAACATACTTAGCATCCAACAGTGGTAGCTATAAAAAGTGCTTGAAACACGAAGTCCATACAAAATAATATGGTTTGATTAAAGAAGATAAGGAGGATACAGAATTATTACACATTTTTCTTTATAAAACACCAAGAAGCACATTCCCTAATAGGATAGAAACTAAAACACAGTCCAGGGTGTCTACTCTTGTTTCTGCAGGTCCATGCCAGGCATGCTCGCTCATTCAGGAATCAAAGTGTGATCAGATTTAACCTAAAGTTATTTGAAAAGTCACAGTTGTAAGAATGGAGAAACCATTTCCTGTGGGTGTACGGAGAAGTATTCAGAACACATTGAGAAAGTATACTGGTTTAGGAAAGTGGCATTAGTAGGCTCTTCTCTATGATCCATGACCTCACTAACAACTGGTAGACTGGGTAGGCTTAGAGTGGAAATGAATTCCTGCCTATTGAGTCCAATTAGACAGCTGTTGGCTATCCCTAAGATGTGTCACTATTGCACTCTTGGGGATAGCTTGGTGAACTGTCGTACATTTTGTGGTTACCAGGTTTCACAATAGTTGAATAAGAATTGATTGCTTTTCTCCCACGGCAGCTTGCATACACAGCACCCACAGACACTGTGAGAGCCAGTCCTCAGGCATGAAGCTTTGAGGCCAGAGCCAGCTCAGTTTCTGCAAGTTTTGTATTTAAAGTATGTGGTGTGATCTGTTTTTCCCATTTCCTTTTCTTGTCACCTGTATCCAACTACCCTGATTCTAGCTCTCATCAAAGAAGCTTCTTTTTTCAGTCAGAGATTTCAGAAATCCACAACTGATGAAAATGCAGAGACTACTGACCATGGGTGGCCCTTCTCCTATCAATACAACCATTACACCTATGGCTCAAGGAATATCACAAGATGGGGCAGAAAGATTTTAAGAGCCAGAGGACCAGGATGTCTGCTATAATACAGTACTTTCTCAATATGACAGGGATTCTGTACTCATGTTATCTCAAAAATATAGTTCTCTAAGTAAGGCCGTCACTATGGCAATACCAGTTGTTATGGCATGGCAATACAAATGAGGGACATCCAAGCTTCAAACCTAGATGAAGAGCCACAGGCAATTAATGGCTACGGGGAGAGAGAGAGAGAGAGAGAGAGAGAGAGAGAGAGAGAGAGAATGAACTTCACCAGGAACAAGGAACCTGATTGGTTATCCTATCCTAAGTGGTCAGCCATAAACAGACATACATATGAGCTACATTTAATGTACTCAGTCAGTTTTATTTACATATATGTATATACATAGATTTACATGCAACAATAATTAAAGTGGAGAATGTCACAAATTTTAGAAAGATTTAGAAAGGCACAGGAGTTTTCGGGAGAAAGGGAGGGCTAGAAATGATATAGTACTCAAATATGAAATGCTCAATATTTTTTAATTAAAAAACTTAATAAGCCATTTTTCCTAGGAGATGATAGCTCAAAGTCTCAGCATTTAAAAAAAAAATGAAGCAACTTTTAAAGTAAGCAAATTCTTTATTTGAGATACATTTATTTTTCCAAACAACATTTATTTAAATATAAAATAATAAGCACATGAACATCATTGAAGAATTTTGGAGTGGTGAAGATGATACTTATGGCTGAAAATAGTCTCTCTAACAGTCAATTTAAACAACAGAAATAAATTCACCTAAAGATACTGAGTAATCAAAGTACTGAGTTTTAAGAGATATTTATATCAAAATAACAGACAGAGAATATAAAAGTAAAAAAAAATTGTTAGCATAGCACATATATGTGAAAAGAGATGTAATCATACACATATATCAAAAAAAGCAACCAGTAGTGTGATAAGAAAGACAAACAGACAGATACATAAAGACAGACAGACAGACAGACAGAGACAGAACTAGAATATATCAAGAGTGGAAATTTCAAAGTAGAAATATATTTTAAAGGTCGATCAATGAGCAATACATTGGCTGTATAATTTGACATTCTGGTGTGGGGCTGCATATTAGAATGAAAATAAATAACAACAAAATGTATATTTTACAAAACTAGAAGAAATTGTTTAAAAGGTTTTCATCATAAAGAAAAGATAAATGTTTGATATGTTTGTTTATACATGTGTTTAACCATTTTAGCATTATAAATTGTATCAAAACACCATATATAACCAGTAGTTTGAGATTAGGGCCCAATAAAGAGATAAGACTAGTAATATTTGTAATAGTTGCCATTGTGTAAAAGTCTGCAAATCAGAGTATGCATGAAGATAAAGAGCAAAAGGAGACCAATAAAGTAAACCAAGCGTCATGTCAACTAAGAACCTGATTAGCTTAGCGTACCATTACCTAAAAGAATCCCTTCAGGAAAGGAGTAATAATATACAGACCCAACTATGTCTATAATTTTCTCTTACTGAGTCTAATGTACTGTCTGAAATTTAAGAGTCACACAAGGAGGGCAAATACATGAAACAAATTGAGAACAGATATGCATATTGAGATCAATATGAAATTCAAAGCAATCCATAAATATCTGCGATATAAATATTCACAGTAAGACAATAGACAAACCCAAAAATTAGCTTTAATAATCTCAAAGATATATTTTAATTCAAAATTCTAAAAGCTACAGTTAACATACTGCAGTTTCCCGAGGGAACGTTTTTCCCTTTAATTAGCTCTCTAAAGATCATCACATTTCTTTACATGAGAAAGGGAAGAACTATTTATCACTTATTGAAACGCAGGAGACTGTATTTTATATTTTTTCCAGAAAAAAAAAGTGTCAAGATATATATAAATAGATACCAAACCTTGGCTTTGGAGGAAACCAAGAAGAGAATTGCAGAGCTTTTTGTCTACAACCTGTTGATCAAGATGGTATAAAGACATCTTTATTGCCTTTAAAAATTTATATTTTTATTTTATGAAGATAGATCGATGGTTAGGGTTTGCACCTGTCTCAGTTTCATTCATGTTCCACTGATAAAATAACCTGAAAAAAAGTAATTTAAGAGGAGAAATGGGTCGATTTAAGCTTACAACTCCAGGTAATAGTTCGTCATAGCAAAGAAGCCACTGTGGCAAATGGTTTCACCACTGTAGTCAACTGCAGGGGTAAACAAATGCATTCAGGCTACTTACTTCCTTGTGCTTAGCTGCATTTCCCCACTTAGGTCATCCAGGATTTCCTTTCTAAGAGATGGTGCTGCCCACAGCAAGTTGGGTCTTTCATACCAATTAATTATTTAAGACAATAGCCCACTTGCATACAAGCTAACCCAATGTAAGAAGTCCCTTATTAAGACTCTCTTCCCTGTAATTCTAAGCTATGTCAAGGTGATAATTGAAGTTAGCAGTCATACTGCCCTAGTATAAAGACCAGAGTTCAGATTCCCAGGACCAACATAAATGCCACATGGCTAAGGAGGCACATTTGTGATCCTAATACTCAGGAGGCAGAGACAGGGGATATCTAAAGCAAGCTAACTAGCAAAACTAGCAAATTTGGTAAGCTTTGGTTTTAAGTAAGAAACCCTGCCTCAATGTATGAGGTAGAGAAAGACGAAGAATGAATGACATTTGATGTTAACCTCTAGCCCCCAAACACTTGTACAAACATATACATTGTCATAGGTATACACACACTCAAATACTTTGAGCACACACACACATTCACGCCATACATGCATACACATATAGGCACCCATAAAAATTGTGAACCCTAAAATTATAGAATCCAACAAATTAGACTCAACCCAAGTTAGACCAAGTTGAAGAAGGAATCGGTACAAAGGAACATAAGAAGGAAATATACATTCTGAATATGGAAAGGAGCATAATAAATACAGAAATGTGAAGTTGCCACAAGTATTTATTTATTAGAATTGCTACACACCACTAACTAGACAAATGGGAACAGTCTCTATGGATGTAGTCGAGAGTCAAAAAGAGTGTGAAAGATAATTTACTATCAGGAAGTAAGACAAATAGCTGTTATTGCTTGTTAAGCTTTCCCTTGTAACTGCTGAGAAATCCACATTTTGTAGTGCTGTCATGCATTTAAGCTATTTATTTACTATTAATTGATTTAAATTCTTTGTGTGGTATGTGTTTATAGTAATATTCACTTGTAGCCCTTATATTATATATGCACATACACACCCACACAGGCTGAAAGAAGCAATCATCGCCTGATCTAAAAACAGGCAAATGGAGACTTGTGCATGCTAGACCATCACTCTAATTACTGTGCATTCTCAACGCCTCTTTAACACTTCATGAGATTATTTCACTGTGTCCCCCATTGTCTCACTAAGCTGCATCCTTCTCAGCCTCCCCAGTACCTGAGCCACCAGCCTGTTGTTCTCTTTTTAAGTTTTCTTAAAATTACATATATTTATTCGTTTATTTACATATACATATACACTTATTTATTTATTTATTTAGTATCTGTAGGTTCTGTGTGTGTGTGTGTGTGTGTGTGTGTGTATGTGTGTGTCTGCCTGCCTCTCTGTCTGTCTGTCTGAATGTCTGTCTGTATAGAGGTCAGAGGAAATTGGTTCTCTCCTTATACCAGCTGGGTCCTAGGACTGCTTGTAGCTGCCTTTACCCACTAAGCCATCTTACTAGCCTTCAGACCAGTAGGTTTTCAATGAAGAAGATACTGAAGTGAATAGCCCTGGATGAAGAAAAGCAGTTTCCGCTACAAGACTGGAAATGAATAAATCGGTGGAAAACAAGGGAAAGGGAAAATATATGCACAAATATGCATTGACAGGGAGTGAGTAAATACATTTCATAACTATCCAATGTGGAGAATAAATGCATACAACCACAAGTACCAAAGACAAAAAAAAATGGCAGTGGAGTTAAGTGTTGCAGCTTCACTTTTAATAAGTTATAACACCGATCATAATTATATTTTAGCAAGTCAAGGTTAGATGTTGACATAGTTAACAAGTAAGAACAAAGAACAAAATACAAACAATATAACTGACATGTTAATTCAGTGGGGAAATTAAAAATACAAACCAGAAAAAGAAAAAGAAGGAAGGAAAGGGAACAAGTTAACAAGGAACATACAAAATAAATAGAAAGCAGTGGGGTTGTTTCTTTTTCTAAAAATTCATCTTCAGTCCTCTCAAGTTTCTTAGGAAGCATTCTAAAGCTACGTGGTCACCAATAAAATGTATAAAGTTTACATTACCCTTTCACCAAATTTAAGCAGAAATATCATATATAAAGTTTAAAATATGTTAGCACTAAACTTTACTACTCTGATTGATTTAAGAGATTCCTTCTAACTCATAAGAATATTTTATATTTCATACATACAGTGAAATTTCACAAAGGAAGCAGGCTAGTCTAGTCTATATATAAAATCACTTAGTAAGATGCACAGGATGCTGTGATATGTTGGGTACAGGGAAATGGAGAAAAGAGAAACAGAACTTGTTTTCTTGCCTGTTATTATTTAGCATGACATTCTTTCACATAAAGAAGTTTCTATCAATCCCAACTGCAACCACATTAGCTCCTAACACATCTCCTGGCCCTATATGTCATTTAGCTACCAAATTCTACAACAAAAAAATGGTAGAGTTCCCTGTGGTTTATATGCAGCATTCAAATTTCATTCCCATGTTTTCTTGACCAGCAAATCCTACCTGGGGGCTATGTAATGGAAAGATGATTCCCAAACAGTAACAACACCCAATGGATGCTGGTACTAAGACAAGACTCAACAGATAGCCTGTCCTCGTTCTCATTACATTTGAACTCTTTTAACAATTATGTGTTATATACTATAATGTGCTAATCGTTTTAAGACCATTTCCCAACTATGTGATGCTTGGCTCATTCTCTGCAAGGTGAGCAGTCATTCATTTGTTTAGAAAGTATGTACTTATCATCAAAGCTAATCCGACATTTTGTTGGGTGAAGTAGATCCAGCGATGGGTGGTTTCCTGGTCTTGTTGGGCTTCACATATGTCAGAGAGTTACATGCCAAATAATCCTCAAATAAATAGATAATCCATGTACATACAGTAGGCAGCTGTACAGTAAGCTCAGAACAAAAGTCAATGGGAAGTTTGTGAGAAAGTAACACTTAAATTGAACACTGAAGGTTGAATAGAAGCTGATTAATTGAGAAATATCTTCTAAGATGGATGAGAAAAGCAGAGAGAACATGGTTTATAGAGACCTCAAAGAATGCCACTGTTTCACACACAAAAAATAAAAAGAATAAAATGAGATGAATAAAGGACTCCTGGAAGATTCAGAGACCCCATTTGTGGTTCTGTTTGTCTATTTCTAAAAACAATGGAATTCACAGATGATTGTGAAACAGGGTAAATTTTACTTGAAATACAGAATTTCTCGACTGTGTATGCAAAGGGCTGAAGAGGGAAACCAAATTAACAAGAAAAAGGCACAGTCTCATCATACGAAGGTCGCATAAAGCTATTTTTAAATGGTAGTGCTGATGAACTTGGGAAATATACACTTGAAAGGACTTAAAGAATAAAATTCCAGGCCTCTATAATGCTTTGAAAGTAACGGAATGGAGCCTTCTGTTTGGAGCTTGTGGGGTGAGCTGTAAGGAGACTGCAACAGAAAATCTTGAAGAAAGCCCACATTACTTAGTGTATTACTAAGGGGTTTGATTGTCATGATAAAACACCATGACCAAAATCAGCTTGAGGAGGGAAGGACTTACTTCAGCTTATACTTCCATATCCTAGTCTACTACTGAAGGAAGTTTAGGGTAAAGGTCAAGGCAGAGACCAGGAGTTAGCAACAAATGCCGAGACAACAAAGATCGCTGCTTACTGGCTTGATTCTTGTGGCTTATTCAGACTACTTTCTTGTAGCACCCAGGACTACCTGATAGGGGGTAGCTCTGCCTACAGTAAGCTGAGCCATTCCACATCAATCATAAATAAAAAACAATCAGGCTGATCTAGGGGATGCGTTTTCTAAATTGAGGGTTCCTGCCCTTACATGACTTTCAGAATGTATAAAAATTAAGTATCTGGGAGGACTTCTGTGTGCAGACCAGGGATGATTTTCCACAGAAAGCTAGGAAGCAGAGAAAGAAAGAACATGGATGCAAGTTGGAAATGTTGAGTATCAATTTCTGTTGAGATATCCAAGTGCAGACAAAAGCTCAGAAGAGAGAAGAAAATATAAAACCAAGAACTGGGATACAAACAATAACCAGGACTATGAGAAGAGATAAGCTGTAGGACAGACAGGCATGATGATCCGGAGAGAAGCCACTTAACCCAGCAAGGACACAGGGAAAAGAGACCTGGACCAAATAAATGCTTTGTAAGATATAACTGAGGGACGAATGCAAATGTCACAGGCAGAAGAGTTGGCAGGTGTTAAGATGACTTAGAAAGCCTTCCAGAAAAGCACACGAGTCTGAAAACTGTGTCCTTATATTGCCTCAGTAGTAATCCTAGAAGCTTTCATTTTCCCCATTTCTTCCTCTTAACAGGTGAAGCAGACACCATCCCCTGGCATCCTCCTCTTCTTCACCATCCACAGATCAGAACAGTGGGGCATACACACCACTCTGAGAATCACCCAAGCAATCAGGTCATGTGATTGCATCCTGAAAAGTAAATGTTAGGGATGCTCGGCTGTGTAAGACAAACTGACCACTACAGAATTTTGACAGCATTACCAGGAAGACTACTTGGAAATCAGCCGTGAGAACACGGAAGGAGACTTCACCATTGTCACCATCAGGTTTGAGCAGAGGGTCCTGGTCAAGCCTTCTGTGCCTTCTTATTAGTATTACTTGTAGAAAATACCGGATTCATCGTGGCCCTTACATGTGTGCACATTGTATCCTGTGATAGTCTTCACAGCCTCATTACCCCGACTCATCAGTTCCTTTCCCGATGCTTCTCATGTCTCCTAACCCTCCCCTTTCCTCTCTCATTATTTACTTCCCTTCCTTGGGCAACAGAATACAGGCAATATTAGTTGTTTGGGCTCTGGCTTATTTCCAGGCATCTACCTACAAATGACTTGATTTTATTCATCTCTCTAAATAATAAACCATTAAGTAATATGCCATATCTTCTGTATTGTACCCATCCATCTGTTGATAGGCAGTGAGCCCATTCTAGGACTCAGCTCTCGCAAATAGCTCCAGTCATGCTCTAATTAATGGGTAGCAAACTATGTATAAAACCACCCACAAATGGAACGTCCTACTAGCAGATCAAAGGGTTCGATTTCACATGTGGGAACAGTGAACTAAGACCACACGATAAGAATATGAATAGCTACTGTCGAAATTGTTGGCGTAACATCACATAGCAAAGCTAGGCTAGCCCACTGAAATACAAACTTAATGGGAACAACACTCACTGTTCACAAGGTGAACAGGCACCTAGAATTAAAAAGGTTAATACCTAAGACCCAACAAAGCCCTGACTCTTAACAGGTTTCAACATTTAAGTATCGATCATTACTGTCATTTCGTGTTATGTTTAAAGTTTAAGCTTTTCTGTGAAAAGGGAATTTCTTTATATACGTATGCTCACTTAAATGGCATATTTATCGATAGTACATGGAATCATAAATACATAAGCACTAAGCTGGCTATTGTCTTTATGCAGCTCTCAGGAAAATGCAGGAATAATTTTATTCTGTCATGGTTTTATTCAAGTTTGCTTAACTTTTGTTAACGCAAAAACATTGTAGGGATAGTCAATGCTCTAACATACCACGTGATTTTAATCGTAGTATGCCTTCCTGGTGTGCCCTGGCTTCAACCTCTTTCTACCGCACAAGGTGACATGTTTGTAGTCTGTTACAAGTTACAAGGAAGAAAGTGAGAACAAAGGCACCACCCTTCCAAGAACACACACAGACAGGATCACTCCTGTCGGAGACCTGCAAACGGCCTGGGGTAGGGAAACTGCTAGGCAGGCAAGGATGTGCCTACTGTTCACAGCAGAGAGGATGCGAGGCTTTTCAGCTACAGACCCACACACTGACAACAGAATGGGCCTCGGGCAGGGTCCTGGCCTACAGAGGTGACACAGACAAAGGAGATGAGGGTGAGGTTGATGGGGATGGGGACGCCCTAGGCCGCAAGAGGGTACCTGCGCCGGGTCCAGCGCCACTGCCACTGAGTCTCCGCTCCAGAGATGCTCGCGGAGAAGCTGCTGGTAGTTGAGGCAGTGCTTCGCAGCAGATGGTAGATTCCCCATGGCAGTAGCCTAGGTGCTGCGGGCGGTGCTGGGTCCCGCGGCCCGAGCCGGGAGCCGGGTGGGAGCCGGGAGCGCGTCTCGCGGGTGCCCGGGGTCCGAGCTGCACTGCGGCGGCGCGGTTCCTGGGCAACGCCCAGGCAGGGGTGCAGCGGGCACCTGAGTCCGGCGCCGAGACCCAGATCCCGGATGGGAACAATTAATTGAGGCAGGGTGGCACTTTTTTTTACTCTCTCTCCATAGATCATGGAGCTCTCAGGGCTGATTCTCTGCAGGTGCTCACCCACCGACCCCTCGCCTGAGTCAGAGCTCTGGGACAGGACCCAGGCCTCTGATGGGAAGAAGCACAGGGCTTTCTACAGACATTCTTTCCTTCCCAGCCACAAGCCTGTAGGATTGGCACTATGAATCTGTTTGAGTTTATGTCTCCTGTCAAAATTCTATTTAAAATTGCTGAGGCGTTTTGCAGTATTAAAAAGTATAATTCCTAAATTAGGGGGGATATCGGAGATAAACAGCAAACCAAGAAGTTGTCAGTAAAGCCGATGGTGCAAGATAAATGTTGAAATGCTGAATTCTTTTTCGCTGTTTTTACATTTATTGATTTTAATGGTTGTCTCCTTCCCCAGTCATATGGGAGTCAGGGCTAGAATTCAGCTGTCTGCTTCGGCCTCACCACAAGCCCTTTTACCATCTCCCTGAGTATGAAGAACTGTTTCTTAAAAAGAAATTGGGCAATAACTAAATCCCTAAAGGGTTTTCTTTCATTCAAACAAAAACAACCTGTCAGAAATTAGAATTAATTATAAATTAAATAAATTTCAACTTATATAATATTCATAAATTATTTATCAATAATATAAATAAATATATGTATATGTTTATACATAAATGTATGTTGAATTTATAGATTATATATAAGTTATTAGATTTATATGGTATCCTTGGATCCAGACAACCCGTGCTTCATTCCACCTGCTTCGGAAGCTCGCCTAGACCGCAGCACCCCAACGCTCTTCAGTGTGAAGTCTGCAGCTTGCAGCTAGTTATAAACGGTCATCAAGAATAGTCTTGTGCAGGGTGCCTGCAGTCTCCTGGAGACCCAGGCAGGTGTCTGTGGCCAAGATGCCAGCTGGCCCTACTATTTCCACAGTAGTAGGAATTAAGAGTGCACAGGTGCACACGCTTGCCCAAGTATACAACGATTAACTTCTAAAACCTAATATGAACAGACTTTGAAGAGATTCATCATCGGATTGGATAAAGAATATTTTTATTAATTTTTTTGAGAATTTCATACAAGATATTTTGATTGAACACATTCACTCCCTGTACCCTAACTCCTCCCAAACTCCTTCTGCATCCCTTCTATTCAAGTTTAAGATATCTTTTGACATTATCCTTTCCCCATCAAGTCCAGTTCGTGTTGCCCATCTAGTCTTTGGAAAGGGAACTGCCCTGGTGTGTACGCGTGTACGCAGCTGACTCTCCCTCTCCGAGCAGCTATCACATACTAAGCTATTCGGCTACTGGCGGGATTTCATAGCCACTTTCCCAGCTCTACCCCAGGGTTTTGTCTGGCTGGAATTTGTGCTGGTCATATGCATGCTGTTAACAGTTGCTGAGTTTGTCTTTGCAATTGCCCTGTGGTACCTGGAAAACATAATTTCCTTGATGTTATCCTTCAACTGGGGTTCTTACTGTCTTAATCCTCTCTTCCTGAGCCCTGGGAGTTGGAGTGTGATATGTATGTTCCATTTAGAGTTGAGCACTGAACCATCTTATTTTCTTCATACAAGCCTAAAAAGATCTAGGTAGCACAGAGCTTTGAAGCAAATGGTGTAGTTCTCTCTCCTCACTGGGTAGGTTAACTTGGAGTCCCAGCTCTGAAGAAGTTGCTCTGTGGTTACATGTGTGTACAATTTTTTGGCATCCGTGAAAGTGGCTCACAACCACCTATATCGTCTAACCCCAGGGGGATCTGACTCTTCTAGCATCTGGGAACCGCTACTGACACGGACATACACATGGGTTCTTCATTTTATTTTGTCTTTTCATTTAAGAAAACATAGAATAGATTTATTCAAGTTACAAATAATAATAAAAATAAGAATAAACTTGGATTTCAAACCCAGCGTCCTGGAGCATGGCTAAAATTATATTGCTTAGGAAGCTAAGGTAGAAAAATGACCATGAGGTTAAGGCCAGCCTAGGCTATACAGCTCATTCCAGGCCAGCTAGATCTACAGAGAAAGAGCCAGTGTCACACCACCAATAGTGAAACAGGCTCCGAAAGCTAGATAACATCGCTAAGCAATCACATGGATGTTTAACGCCATATTTCAAACCTGAACTCGATTTTCTTTCTACCTTATGTGACTAAGCTATTTTTGTTTCAGTGTTCCAATAATTTAAATATAAAAGATATGAACACCTACTGAAAATTAAAACTGAAGCAAATTTCCTGTTTCCTTTGTGATTTTATTGATTTTGGGTAATGTCTCAAAGTACCTGTCTTTTCTTGATTTCTAGCTGTCTTTTGAGAAATTTTCTTGACTCCCTTCTCTCATTAAGCCCTCCATCCAACCAACACCCAAGCTAATCTGCCAAAAGATATTTCAAACATCTAGAAGACCTTGCTCACATTTAGCTCCTATTTTCCTGCCATTCATATTTAGATTACGAGCAACTCAGTGCAAAAGGTTTAAGAATTGAGTGTTAGATCACACTTGATCAGGAATGCTTCACAGGACCAAGTGGTGCAAAGAGAGTTCTTTAGCTTCTGTTTTTCTTAACTATACGAGGTGATTATAAAAGTTCCTAGTAATTGCAAAATTCAAATGAACAACATATCGTGTTCAACATACAGTCTCCAGCACTGACTACTGACTACATCTGCAGTAACAGAATAGTTCAGTTTCTGTTTTCCAACCACAACCCCATTGAAATTTTGAGTTTTGCAGTTCTTTGTTGTTCAGGCTATTCTATACACGATGTTTTTTTCTTTAGTTTTTATTTTATATCCACAGGTGTTTTGAATTCGTGACCATTTCAGAGCATCAGGTATGCAGCACCTGCAGAAGCCAGAGAAGAGTTGGAACACCTTTCCAACTGCGCATAAAAAGAATTGTAACAGAATCATTGGATGTACCCACTAAATATCAGCTGATACACAACAGTCACGACTCCCAGTAGAGAACATGAACTGCTGGTGTGGCTGCTGCTGATGATGACATTTGCTGAGCATTTATCATGGGCCACATACAATTCTAAGGAATTTCTGTGAATGCTATCAATTTCATTTTACAGATTAAACAACCTGAGCATGGAGAATGTAAGCCACTTGCAGCACAAAGCAGTTAATAAGGAAGACAGAAGTCAACTTCAGTAGTGAGACTTCGTGGTGGTGATGCTGCTTTGCTGAACTCACACTCACCCAAATATACGATCTTTGAAGCATAACTTCTTTCCCATTATCTCATACGTTTAATCATTAGATGACACGTATTACAAATGTCAAATCTCTTAATATAAGGTAACTGACTCCCCTTCCCTCTTCACAAGTTGTTCAAACTGCATCAGAAGCCTGGGCAGAGATTTAAATCTCAGAGACTCAAAGAGACAAAGGTACATTCGACCACTGAAGGCTTCTGTTCATCTTATTACTCTGTAATCATTATGAGAATATCAATAGGGTTTTATTATTTTTATTATCAATAGTTCAGAAGGAATCATTTACATTGTTTCTAAAATTCAGGAATTACTCCATCCCTCGACACTTAAATGTTTTGCTTATATCTCTTCACAAATAGCATCAGAGGATACATGTGGAGGACAGTATAGAGTGAAAAATTATAAAGACCATTTTATAAAATATATACAGGCTCACTAGTTCCAGGAAGGTGAAACTGAATGTAGGATTTTGGGCCTTCACTGCCCCGGATACATTCTTCAAGCCTCAGGGAAGAAAATCCACCTGTGGGTGGGGTAGGCCCAAAGCAGGAAGACACATTCCTGGCCACAAAGAAAAATAAAAAGGCATGCCCAGACAAGTCCTAACTAGCCATCCTGCCGCCTTTGCAAGTTGCTGATATTTGAAATAACCAATCATGTGTAACCGTGCGGAAATTCCTTCCTTTCCCTACCCCCTACGATAAAAGGTTCCTTAGCCCACCATGCGGGGTCAAACTGTACTCTTGCACGAGTGTGCAGTTTGAACGCTGGCTGCCAGCTCTCTTCCCTAATAAACCTCTGCTAATTGCATCCAGTAACGGTGTCTTGGAGTTTGTGAGGTGTTCGAGACTTCCCGAGACTTGAGTAAGGGTCTCCCGAATTTGGGAGTCTTCAGACAGGGATGGTGTTTGTTCTCTTAGCAGATGCAAGACCCTGAGTGCAGTACCCAGCACTCAGTCATCATTATCCTCCAGCAAAAATTCAACTTCTTCTCCCACCTCTATCTTAGCTACATATGGTGTCTGCAAATAACAAAAGTACCAAATAGCATAAATAAAGGTTTTGTCCTTGCTTGGATTGCTATACCTTTAGGAAAATGTGATTTGTTTCCCCTTTTGAATATGATTTGTTTCCCCTTCTGATCTAAAATTGTGTTTTGAATAGTTACAGGCCAATGACAGAATGTTACAAAGAATACTACATAAGTAAAGAATTTTTAAATTTAATCATACAATCTCTATTATTTGAAATGCATAAAATATTTTATTTACTTTCACGCTTCTAAGGAACTAGATGAGAAAAGTAACAATTATAATAATCTATACCTAACTCATAATTATCCGATGATTTCCACATACTATGCGTTAGCATAAAACTTTTTCATGTGCTAATTCATGCAATCTTAGTAGCATGGCTACATGAGAAGCCACCTCATGTAGGCTTCTTTAATACAGCCATTTCGGATGTGGATACTGAGATTTAAAAGTCACCAACCAAAAGTGACCAAGTGTTCAACATATCTAGTGATTCAGCTGTCTATAGACCCAGTCAGAACCAAAGCAGCCATCTCTCTAGTGATGCAGCTGTCTGCAGACTCAGTCTTGACCAACGTGATAGAGCTAACCAATGATTCAGCTGTTGTATAGATTTACCATGACCAAAGTGACCCATCCATCCAGTGACTCAGTTGTCTAAAGACCCAGTCATGACATAGATGATAGATCCACCCAATTATTCAGTTGTCTACAGACCCAGTTATTAGGCACCAAAGCTTTGCTGCTTGCAGCTTATGTAGACTTCCCTTGTAATAGAGCAGAGGAATTACTACCTGATACCATCTCCATGATCATTTGATAGACAGCGTAATTAGAACATGTCTCTCACACACAGTAGGAAAAATATATTTATCTATTTAAACTATAACATCTATGAAATTCTTGGCAGCACCGGCTATGACACTTTATGAATAAATTAATGTTTGAAATAATCTCAAAGCCAATAATTCTAAAATATCATCGATGTGCTTAACTTTACTTGCCTCCTTCTGTCATTAACACAAGTACCTGTCCCATGCTTTTATTTTTCAAAAGATTTATTTATGCCAGGCAGTGGTGACACACACCTTTAATCCCAACTGGGGACACTGGGGAGTCAGAGGCAGGTGGATCTCTGTGAGTTCAGGGCCAGCCTGTGTAAAAGACCCACTTACTGGAGCCCCACATCAGGCGCCAAACTGTAAAAGACCTTTCTGCCCCACGCTTGGCGCCAAAACTGTAAAAGCCCTGAGCTAACTGTAACGGACCACTCTTGCCCACGTTTGGGGGCCAAACTATAGCGGCCCGCTCTGTTCCGCAGGTCCGGGTTTAGCAAGAGAGAGAGTCGGGGTAAGGGGAAGAGCCGCGAAGAAGAGACAAGCCAGAGGATCTGTAGTAACGTCTTCTTTACTGTCTCCACCATACACACACCACTACACCTACTACTACTACACCACACACACATACATATACACACCACTACAAGGAAATACTGGGTATTTATACGCTTTTGCCACATGCCTTGTAGGCGCGTGGATACCACGTGCGTAGTATAGCGTAGTATGGCGTAGATAGCACGTGGACAACACGTGCACCGCATGCCTTGTAGGCGTGGATACCACGTGCTCCTTGCAGCTGGGGGCACTAAACAGCAAAACAAGCTATGTGGGATATCAGAGTGTGCTTCAGCTGTTGTAGGCTGTTGAAAACCAAGTCTCATGTCAGGGTATATGGCTCAAGATGGCTGCAAAGCTGATAGCTGCTTTCTAGCCGCTTTTTGCTTAAAGTCGGCTCCCAACAAGCCTGGTCTACAGAGTGAGTTCCAGGACAGCAAAAACTACACAGAGAAACCTTGTCTCAAAAAGTGTGTGTGTGTGTGTGTGTGTGTGTGTGTTCATGTTCCAGTGTTGTGTTTTGCCTGTATGGGCATAAGTGCACTATGTGTGTATGTACCTAGTACCTGCAGAGCCCAGAGAAAGGAGCACAATTCTTCAGAACTAGCCATGAGAGTGCAGGAAACTGAACTCTGCTCCTCTGAGAGCAGCAAGTGTGCTTTAACCATAAAACTATATCTCCAGCCCTCTCCCCATCTCCATGCTGTTTCGTATTGCCTTGAACCAGAATGGAAAGATGGCCTTGAATCAGATGGAAAGATGGGAAGTGATAGAGACTTGGGAAGGAAGAAATCCTTGACCTAGAAGTCTGAATAAAGCCTCTGGCCAGCTGACAAGAGTAATCATAATCCCAGCAGAGTTAACATTTGCCCACAGACCTTCTCTTTTCTCACCTCTGAGCCTGAAGTTTACCAAGACATTTACTACCTGATTTACCTACCATAACTACCCAGTATAGTAAAAGGACTTGTCCAGAGATCATACACCATTGGTAGGTCTGAGTTCTATCTTATCAGATTATAATCCCATCCAAGACCATCCTCCAAGGCCACACCATAATTTCATCTACCAAACAGAAAAGAGAAATGGGTGGGTTAAAGGTTTCTCGGCAACCCTCTGAGATATAATTTGAGAGCCACAATGTTTTGTAGGGATCACACTAAGGCACATAAAACTTGTATGGAAAGTAAGGCTGGTGAGATGAATCTTTAGGTAAAGCATACACAGAACAAGGGTGAGAACTAGAGTTCAGATGCCTAAAAACTTACTTAAAAGCCAGGTAGGCAAGGCAGCTGCCTATATCCCAGCACTCTGGTGGGGGGGCAAAGAAAGTCCTCAGATCAAGCTGGCTAGTTAGCCTAGTCAAAATAGGCTAGCTCCAGGTTCAGTGACAGACCCCACCTCAGTAAATAAAGTGAAAAATGATAGAAGAAGGTAGCCAACACAGACACACAAATGCATAGTGTCCCTTCATATTTCACACACACACACACACACACACACACACAAAGAGAGAGAGAGAGAGAAATAGACTTTATAAGTACCCATATCATATATACAATCTCACACCAAATTAAACATAACTATAGTAAATAAAAAGTGTGGGGAGCGGCTCCACCATTACATTACGGTGTGTGCACATGCTCACGTCCTAGGTAGAGTAAAGAAGAATGTGCGCATATGCCTACGCGTCACCCCTTCCTGGCGCGAGTGTGCCCAGGCCATACGTTAACCGGTCTGAGACTGCGGGAGCCTGTCAGGAGCTGCCAAGTCCTAAGCGAGCGTTAGGCTCTATATAAGGGATGGGTTTTCTGTCCTTGGGGCTCTCCACTTCTCGTTGCTTGAAGAAGCTTGTGATCTCGCTCTCAAGATGTACTAAAGCTTCATCTGCAGAAGGATCCTGTGTGTACCGCGTCTTTCCTGCTGGCGGGAGGTAGCGCGGGACAAAAAAGAATAAAAATTATCTTAATAAACTGTTACTATTCTCTGAATAGCTCATACCCATTCTCTTTGATGTGTTTTCCCCCCTTAATACCTTTCCATTTTTAATAAGGTCAAATTGTACCACACAATGCCTCCTCCTCACAGTCTCTCCTGCATCTAAGCCAAAGATCCTGTTTCAACTGAGTTGAGGTCCTTAAAAGATTTGGGAACTTCTCGGCTTCGGAGGGGGACAATGTGGAACTGTGCTTCTGTCCCTGGCTGCTGACAATCTGTGCCATTGAGACAATATGTCCCAATTTACCTGGTCCCATCTTAGTTAATACCTTTCCTGACCTGCTTAGAATTAACCAAACTTGTCTTTCAGTATAGAAATTTATTTAATAACTGAATAGAACAAAGAGGGTAAGTAGATCCTCACACTGTGGTGCTTTCTAGCTTCTGTCCAGTCTCTTCCTGCAGTGTGTGAGGCATTTGTTCTGAGAATGGATTCTCAGTTTAGCACATGATTACATCTGCAAGATGACCCTGGCAAGCCTCTTCTTTGCTTGATTTCTTCCAGATGCAACATCTCCACTATCTCCCTTTCAAAGTCAGTGAGCAGAATGCCAGCTGACAAAATGAAATGTGTCTTGAGACAAGCAGCGAGGGAGTCCTAACTCTCTCTGATCTTGGGTGCTGATGGTGGAGGATAAACCAAGCTCATTACTCTGACAGTTCTTTGTTCTACTAGCTAGTCTGGCTCCTGATTGTCCTGTGACTTCTCTGAAGCTGAGTCAAGGAAATATTTTAAGTTATGTATACATAAACAACATGATAAAGGCTGTGCAGTCCTGCCACACATGGGAGAGAGAAGTCAGCACTTGGGATACAAGGGGTTCTTTTGTGTTTTTTCCCCCATGAGATACTGCAGATATACAGTTTCTATTAACTTTACTTTTTTCTCTGTTACTACGTTTTATTTTGCAACAAAATCAGGAGATACAAAGTTCTTACTAAAGTATCAGCTATTAAGAAGACAATGCTTGAACACATGGAGGTACAGACCTGGAATATGTAACCAGAACCCATCTGTTAAGCCTGACCCAGGTAAAAATGTATTTTAAATCAATCCTACCTAGTTACATTCCAAGAGACACTGTCCAAGCTTATTGTTGCTGCTGTCATTTGCATGGAAGACTTAATTAGTCCTTAGTAAGACATGTTTGTTACTTGGTCCTCACTGGTTTTCAGTAGAATCATGGCTTAGCCAATTATAATGAAAGTTGTTTTCTAGGAATCTAGGAATCAAAGGAAGTCCTTAAGCTTTTATTGCACCAGAGGAAAAGATCTGATTTTATTGAGAATGCTACTATTAATTTGTTTTAAAGTTCCACATTGGAAATAAAATTATTTAATTGTTGCTGTATTGATACAAACAGAACTTTTTTGTAAAGCACAGAAGTATAAAATAAACAAAACCCGTGTTAAAGAGTCTGTGAAGAAGACAAACCACTGCATGGGAAACAGATGGGACACACAAACAACCCATTAATGTGAACAAGTTCAGGGAGTGTGTCTTCTAATTAGCACTGAAAGGCTAATAAGGAATACTGAGGTATCTGAGAACAGCAGAGAATGTCTCAGTGAGCTAGGGTCCTGGAAACTTGATGGCTACTGAAGCCATCTGCAACCCAGTGGCTTTCAGGTTTTCTTCTTCCAGAGCTGAAGAATGAAACTCGAAAGACTTAAGGATGGGATTTAGAGAAAAGTCTATTATTAAAAATTTGCACACCAGAGCTGAAGATGGGGAAGAGAAAGCACTGTTTGTGTTGGGCATAGAGATAAACCACTTATGGCTAACAAGCAGCTGGTGGCAAAAAGCGGGGGAGGTGCTTCAGTGTAAGGAAGCTCAGGCGTTCTAGAAAAAGAGTAAACTCTGGCCAGAGCTGGGCTAGGACAGGGAATTTGGCTCAGATATTTTGGTCATTCTGATGAGCCCCTACAAACAGTGATCACAGGAGTGTTTGTGGAATTTTGTTCATTGTATGGCTTGTTCTTTGACTATTTGTGTTTATCGTCTTGCTTATTCCTTGACTATTTGCATCTATTGTATTGCTAGACCTTCAACCTAGAACTGACCTTAATACATGCATGTAATTAAAATGGTATAAAAGCAAAAAGGAAGAGGAGGGATGTGATGGGGGTTTCTAGGGAGGGGAAATTGGGAAAAGGGAAGGCATCTGAAATGTAAATAAATAAAATATCCAAGAAAAAAAAGAGGAAAAAGAAACAGAAGAGAAGAAAAAGGGAAAGCTGAATGTTTGTTAGAACTCAGAAATGTGGGTAGACCCTCCCTCAAAATCCTCGTGTTGGCTTCTAGAGATAGCATTAAGGGCAAAGATTTGGGGAAGAAAAGGCACATTATCCCTTACAGGCATAATTATTCCTCCTATCTCTTTAAACATGAACCCTTCCTGAGAGGTGGTTCTTCAGTGATTCTGGCACAGGCGGATTACTTCTTATTTTCTTATTGAAGAAGACAAAGGCACATCTGCACCCGTAGGAGATTCCACTCATCACTGTAATAATATGGGTGTGAAACCAAACTAGGAAACGTATCACTTATCTATGACTGCTTTACAATGAACCAGTGTCCAATCAATCAATAAATAAATAAATCAATAAATATAAAAATAAAAAGCTTCAGCATAACAACACGGTGCTCACTCCTCACTTGTGAATCTGAATCTGATTCTAGAGACTCCGAATTAGTGTCAGACTGACATGGTCCTGAATGCTCCTGCTGAGGGTTCCTTTGTAATATGATAATGCTTGCTCAAAGAGGTTTGAAAACTAAAGAAACAATTAATATTTATCTTGATTACTTTAACTAAATGAATTTAAAGTGATTTAAATTTGAAATTATATGATTGGGATTTGGAGTGTTTGGAACTTGGGGAAAGGTGTTTCAATAACCTTTTTTGTGGTTGTCTTATAAATGAGGATGAAATTAATTTTAATGGCAAAGCTTATACCCTCCATGACCTTTCATATAAAATCGTCAACAAAGTATGTCCTGCTAGTGTTCACACACACACACACATAACACAACACATTGAACTGTTAACAGCTACTGAAAGACACAACATGCTTAGTGAGTTCTGCCTGGAAATTTGTTTGAAAAGTAAAACTATTATGAAACAAAACACCACCCCTTAAAATGATTCATGCTGCTATTCTCACTCTGGTGGCTGAGATAAGAGGATTGCAAGGTCAGTGCCAGCCTAGGTCAGGCTATCCATGGAGCTTCAAGTCAGCCTGAGACACAGTTCTGATTTTGACGTATAGTAACAGAAAGCTAACAGGATCTGACTATAGGTGTGCCTGAGCTTTAGGCTGGATTTGAAATGCTCCCCTCACTCCAATAACAACCCAGAATCCCTTGCTATGGGCACCCAGAATTCCTTGCTCTGTGGTACTCAGAATTCCTTGGGCTTCTTTAGGTTGATTTCTCTCTTCACTGAACACATTAGAGATTCTGGCTCCTGTATGCTAAGACAGTACTCTGTTTTTTCCCACAAGCTAACTCCCTGATTATACATGTATGCCAATATTTTAAAAGCACTCAAACATATTCCAACACATTACTGTTTTCTCTATGTTGTTTAAATTTTAATTATTCTCCCTCCCTCTCCCTTTCTCTTATTCCCTCTCCCCCCTCTCTTCCTCCTCCCCCTCCGTGTGTGTGTGTGTGTGTGTGTGTGTGTGTGTGTGTGTGTGTGTGTGTGTGTGCAGGTGCCCATAGAAATTAGAAGTATATGATTCCCCCCTAGAATGAAATTACATGTATTGTACCCACCCGATGAAAATGCTAGTAACTGAATTTAGATCTTATTTGAGATCAGCACTCTCCCTTAACCACTGGGCTGTCTCTTTAGACCAGTTATTTTCTAATATAAACTTTGTTGTAGACAGATCCTATGTCAACATTCCAAAATTCTGTAATTTACATCTTTGTGCATAGATTAATCACAGGACTCGCTCTCTGTGAGTGTAATAGTGTCTAAAAATTGCTTCCAGCTAATAACTTATAGATTCCTTTTCTTTTTTAAAAAAAAAATATTTATTTTTATTCTTTAATTTTTTTTTTACAATCTAGACTTCATCCCTCTCCCAGTTTGCCCCCCAACAGCTCCCCATCCCACACTTCCCCAATCCAAAAGAATGTTCTCACACCCTACCCCCACCCTACCAGGCCTCCACGCTTCCTACAGCTTCAAGTCTCTTGAGGGTTAGGTGCATCTTCTCTCACTGAGGCCAGACAAAATCTTCCTCTGCTGTATATGTGTCAGGGGCCTCATCTCAGCTGGTGTATGCTGCCTGGTTGGAGGTTCAGTGTCTGAGAGACCTTGGGGTCCAGGTCAGTTGAGACTGTTTGTTGGTTTTTCCCATGGGGCTGCTCTCCTCCTGAGCTGTCTTGGGGAAAGGTGTTTCAATAACCTTTTTTGTGGTTGTCTTATAAATGAGGATGAAATTAATTTTAATGGCAAAGCTTATAGCCTCCATGACCTTTCATTTAAAATCGTCAACAAAGTATGTCCTGCTAGTGTTCACACACACACACATAACACAACACATTGAACTGTTAACAACTACTGAGAGACACAACAAGCTTAGTGAGTTCTGCCTGGAAATTTGCCAGGCTGTCATCTTTACATTCATGGTTACCTCCACATATATGTGAACTTACACATATAAACATGTATATAATATAATAATAATAATAGTAATAATAACAATAACAATAATAATAAAGTTTGACCATTTTGGTTCTCCTACCATAAATGGTGCCTCTTCCTATATGTCCCACATCTTTGACTCAGGGCTATTCTTAATGACTTCATTTCTACTATACAGAGTCCTGTGTCGCTGACGAATAGTGACTTCCAACACTACTTAGAAAGAATCACCCATTCTTTAACTGACTCACTTCTATTATTCACTCGCAGAGACCTCCCTTGTGACAAGCCCTTTGAGAATCCACTTAACATACTTGGAGGAATTCGCACCATATAAAGAAGCCACGTGTAAACACTCAAGTCAACAGCCTTGGTCCAGATGTCAAACTGCAAGTAGACTTCATTTTTCAAGTAAATTTCCCAGACCACACTTTGCAAGGACATAGTCACCCTTTTTGTCTTCCCGGCAATGGTACCAGACATTGTGGAGCAAGTAATATTTGTCCTCTTTAAGCCCTTTCTTTAAGTATCAATCCAAAAGTCTATAAGCAGAATGAACTGTTATGATGGTGAATTGGATCTGAAATGTCCCCTGAAAATGCAGATTTAAAGGCTTGACCCTCAATATAGCAATATGTAGAGGTGGGGGACTGGATCATGAGCATTTTGTCAGAGGATTACTCATTGATGAATTCATCTGAATGGGCTGATAAGAGGTAGGATCTAGTCTGAGAAAGTAGGTCACAGAAGGCCACAGGTCTTTGAAGAGTTTATAGTCCTGTCACATTGTCTTCTCTCTGCTCTCCTTTCCTCGCTGCCTCTCCTCTCCTCCCTTCTTCCTCTTCTTTCCTGCCCCCCACCCCCAGACACAACTGAGATGAGTAATCTTCTCTGTCTACTCTTGGTCCTAAGCAATGGGAAAAGCAGGCCTTGGACAGAAATTTCTAAAACTATAAGCCAAAATAAACATTTCCTCTTTGAGTTCTTGGAAAAAATTTTTTCCCAAGTGTTTGTTACAACGACGTTGTATATGGCTGTAAGTTCAAAACATCTTTCTTTTTGCTTTAGTTTTTATACACCAATAGTATTAAAAACATGAATATTTCAAGTTTTGGGTTGAAATTGTTAAGTTTGCAAAACTCTCAAATAACTCAAAATGGTTTTGATAAATCAAGAAAACCAGGAAAACTCTGGAAATACAATGATTTATCACTTTAAAATATTTTCAAGCCATGTTTTTATACATTTTGACTATACACACACTTAAAAAAAAAACATTTTCTTTCATGTAAGATACCAGAAGTTATGTATGAATTGACTCATGAAGTTCACATCCTTAAAGATTCAATTCTGTGTTAAACTGTTACTTACCCACTTAAATGTTTTATATTTAAAACATCTGTGACAATTGTACTTACTACATAGACATTGAAAATCAATGAGGAACACTAAAATATTTATATAATCTATAATTAAAACCAGTTGCTAACTTCTCAACATGCACAAATTTTAAATTAAATATTACCATTTAAATGAAAAATATATTAAAATGGCATGTTGTGCATAAAAAAAATAAATTGTTATATACAAAACTCAAAGATTCCTGTGCTCGGCGAGCAAATGTGGACATCATCTGCTTCTCCACATTCTGTTTGGATTTCGTTTCAAGGTTGAGTTGCAGTATTTAAACGTTATGAATAATGTAAAATCTTCCTTGGAACCTACGACGTGGAAGTGAAAATATTGTGATTTGAGGTTTCTATTGCATCTACCATGTCAACAAACTTAATACGATATTAATAAAAAACTGGAGAACCTTTGATATCCGATATACTTTTATAATGTGCTAAAGTCATATTATAACAACGTATTTAGATATGATTCACAACTACAGTTTATCTATGAAGACATAACTTCTCCCATAACAAGACTATTCAATGTAAAAATTAATCTCAGATTTCCAGAGATGTGATTGAAAAGAATACAAAGGTGGCCAGGAAGGAATTGAAAGCTAAATACATGAATAAGTTGTAAAAGGGGAAAGTTGTAAAGGCTCAGGGCTTATGGCTCAGAAAATTAGGTGTCTAGGTTCTACATGAAATGAAAAACTAAAACAAAACCCCAAACCGACTGTTTGTCCTTCACTGATGAAAAGTGATAAAGGGAATGTTAATTGAAATTGTCAAAATGAAGTCACTATTTAAAGCCTAAGGGCTTACACTATTCGTCTGAAGAAGGATGCTAGTTGAAACTATAAATGAGGAAATCTAGAACATAAAATAGACGTGTTCTTCAGTGGCCAACACAACTTCATACACACACACATACACATGCACACCAATGCACAAATGTGGGCACACGCACAAATGCATCAATTTGTACTAAACTCACACTTTCCGAACTGACTAATTATGTAAGACAAGACAAAAGTATCAAGAACATTGACGTACCTCCTTTATAAAATAGTACTCTCAAAGCAATGTCATGGCTAACAGGAAATGTCTGCAGGGTGGGGGGGTTCTTACATTTCACTTGTGTGGTTACATAAATTAGAATCTGGATCCATGATAAAAATCCCACATTTATGATAATAAAGAGTAGCTTTCTGCATTGAGTTCATGGTGAGCTAATTTGTGCAATTAATCTTCCCAGCTTCAGGAGACAGGTTGTCATCACTAGACACGGTCAAATATCGGGTCACAGCAAACACAACTCCTGCTTTGGATTCTTCTGTCGGTTATCTCCAGCTGCTAGGGTTGCCAAGTGTTTGCTACATTCAGACATGACCAGATTTGATGATTTTGTGCAGTGTCCTGCTCCACCTCAGACAGCATGTCCTAAATGTCTTGTATTCAGTGAATGACAAAGAAATTACAAAAATGTCAAAGAGCTATTTTTCTGTCACAATCATGGGTGCTTAAATTACTTAAGTGGCAACACCAGTCGAAAGACATAATCCATACATTAGGAACTGGACAGACTCTTACAGCGTTTCCGGCTGTCCTGGCTAAAAGACGAACAGGGGAACTGAGAATTAAAAGGACTTGCTTTTCATAGCCAAGAAGAGAAACAAAGGAGGCTGTTTTTGGCTGGAGGCTCAAGTCATGACATATAACTACCATTAATTGGTGAAATATAGCCAAATCCAATCACATGCCCTGAAACTCACAAGTCAACAGGAGCCTCACTTCTTCCCATTCCAAATGAATGACAGCTTCACACTTCTGAAAGGAAGCCATTGGTTCCCAGATAAAAGCATACGTACTAGAAGACTTGTATCTGAAGTCACCGTCTTTGATGGTATGTGGCCAACATTTCAGCTATTTGTTTTCCAAACTTTGCATTTCCTTCCACAATAAAACAAAAATTCAGCTCAGTGATGGAGAAGGCAAGGAGCACACACAAAGCCTGCCCAATGCCCAGCACCATCACTAATAAACAGAGAATCAGTAGGGTCAAGTAACTTTAGATGTCTAGGTGACTCTAAATATTTGCAACTTCAGTAATAATGTTTAGATGCGAACCAGAGGGAATTATTTTACATAAAATTTGCATGAATCATATTTTAATAAGTACTATCGGCATTTTGGTATTTTTCAGTTTTGTGTTCTTTGAATAACAAAGCAAAAGAAAATCAAAATAATTGCACTTATCAGTGTTACAAGTAAATTCTTAAATACACATGAGGATCCTGAGAGTGATGAGCTACTGGCATCATTGTACATGAAACTGACTGGTACGGAGCCAAAGGCTAAGTTACATGTTATTTGAAACCCAAACATATAAGAGGTGGGAATGGAATCAGTATAATTTTAGTGAAAGTGTGTGAGTCTTTTCAAAAGCAAGGGTTATCAGTCTTCAGTATGTCTTGGGATCACATAGGGGGTATGTGTTAAAGTATGAGTTAAGGAGCCTTAGACAAGTGCTTTGATTTAGTTCTTCTTGTATAAGATCCTGGAGTGTGAATTTTTCACAAGTACCATATGTTTATGCTGCTGGTCCACTCTGGAAACTGTTGATTTAAGGACCTGTGAAATAGTGTGAAAATGGCATCATTTGTTATTCTAGAATCTCTCCTGTCTACTGCTTATTTGAGTAAATTACTCAATGTTCTATGTTGTGTAATCACACATCTTCATGTGGGAAAAGTTCTATGTCTCCTATAGTTCATCAATGGCCTATTGTCTATTACTACATTTATACAGCTCACTGGTCAGTAAAACCTATTAGGATACTGAACTTGCCAATCTTCTAAAACTGAATAGAAGTCACAGACTTTTGACATCATCAGATGTTGCTAATAAGCCAGCTAAGGTTGAAACTACATCCTTTTGGAAATTCAAGAATATAAGACTTGAGATATGACTGCAGTTTTAGACTACTATACATCTTTAAAAGTTAAATGAGAGCCATCCAGATAGCTCAGCAGGTGAAGGTTTCTGCACCCAAGCCTAAAGACCTTAGTTTAGTCCCTAAAACTAAGGGACTAAACAATGAATCTATCTTACAAGCCTCTAGCCTTCACACATGTATGCACTGACACACTGCACACTCATGCACATGCATACACACACACATACACATAATAATGTAATAATTTTTAAAGTTATATAAAAATCACATAATATTTTTCTGCAGATTACTATTTATCCAACAAGACATATTCTTTGCCTGGAGACAAACTGACGAGTTCAAGTGTGTACCGTCTCTGGATTCTCTCCTGCACTCAATTTACATTTCTCTCCATAAAAACATTCAGTAAAAAAGAATAATGATTTTGTTCCATGATAACACATAAAGGTTCTATTGATTCAATAGCTAAGGGAATAGAGAAGTTTGGGTGAAGAGAAAGTTCATTCACTAAACTGTCTCATCCAAAATTTTCCTCCTCCCCCCTCCCTCTATTTTTTCTTTTAAAAGAAACCTTTTAGAGCAAAGTTAAGAACTATATGGGAGTTGATCCATTTGCTGCTGCAGGCTCCAACACCAGTGAATGCTTTATCGACAGAGCTCTTGCCAAGTTTCCTACTGACAGAGAAGCCCTGAAATATGAACCTTGAAGTCAATTCATCAGAAAACAAACATTACATATAAATTAGCTGGAGGAGATGAAAACTGTACACATTCTCCAACTTCCATAATTATTTTGAAACAAAACAATCCCCTCCTACTTCTGCCAAAGTATTTGGCAAGCATACAAAAGTCGTTACAAATTAGCATAAAAAGACTTAAAACTGCATTTATCTTTCTAGATTAGTTTAAATAACTTCCTATTTCTTAAGTTTCGTAGGTTGATATTTTGAAATTCTTTTTGGAGTACTTTTTAAAGACTATGCATATAATTTTCAGACTCTTTAGGTGAAGACAAAAGGAAATTTTAACTGCTAATATATTTATACTGGGTAAATTTATTAAAAATACAATGAAAAATTCAAGGAATATTGGCAGATAAATATGCAGCTTTAAGGGTTTATTTTACTTTTGAAATTAATCATATATGAAATGTTTTATTGGAAAATTTCCACCTACCAGGAAATCTAAATCTATAGAAGAGATTATTGCTGGAATGGTGATAATCATAAGAATTATAACCTTTCTGGATGCAGGAGACTATATTGATATTCTATACTCACAAACAGTTGCCACTACATTTCTGAGAATATTCTAAGTTTATTCACATATATTAGATTCAATAATTCTTTTCTATTAATTGGTTGTTTTATTTATTTACATTTCAAATGTTGTCCCCCTTTCTGGTCTCCCCTCTGCAAACCCCCATTCTATCCCCCTCCTTTTGCCTCTAAGAAGGTGCTTCCTCAACCCACCCACTCCCACCTCACCCCACTAGCATCCCCCTATGATGGGGCAACAAGCATCCACAGGACCAAGGGCCTCCCCTTTCACTGATGCTAGATAAGGCCATCCTCTGCTACAAATGCAGCTGGAGCCATGGGTCCCTATATGGATACACTTTGTTTGGTTTAGTCACTGGGATTTCAGGGTGGGGGGGTCTGGTTAGTTGATATTGCTGTTCTTCCTATGGGGTTGCAATTCCCTTCAGCTCCTTCAGTCCTTCCCCTAACTATTCCATTGGGGTCCCTAAGCTCAGTCTGATGGTTGTCTGTGAGTTTCTACATCTATCTTAGTCAGATGCTGGTGGAGACTCTCAGAAGACAGCCATGCTAGACTTCTGTTTGCAAGCACTTCTTGGCATCATCAATAGTGTCAGGGTTTGGTGTCTGCAGATGGGATGAATCCCAAGGTCTCTGAATGGCCTTTCCTTCAGTCTCTCCCCAACGGGGATGACATTAGCCAAAATACCCAACAGAAGGGAGACAGAACCTGAAAAGACCACTTCCAGTAGATAGGCATGGCCCCCAGTTGAGAGATGGGGCCACCCAACCATCTCAAAATTTTTTAACCAGAATTATTCCTGTCTAAAGGAACAAAAATCTTCAATGATTCTTAATGAGAGAAAACTACATTACATTATTTAATGTGGTGATATTTAAATTTATAATATGCTCTGTGATTTAAAAAAAATAGTTTTATTTTAAGTAGGGGAGAGGTGAAGAGATGGCTCAGTGGTTAAAAGCACTGGCTGCTCTTTCAGAAGATGCAGGTTCAGTCCCCAGCAACCACATGGCAGTTCATAACTGTCTGTAACTTCAGTTCCAGGGGATTTGATACCCTCACACCAATGCACCTAAAATGTTTTTTAAGTGGAGTTTGACATTCCTGGTGAAGCCCTAGCTTCTAGAAGTACTATTGGCAGGTAAGCTTCAGATGGCAGCACTGCCATCTACTTTAGTATAAAGAGCTGTTTCCTCCATGGGAAGTACTTCATTCAATGAATAATGGGGATAAAGGTAAAACATTTTAGCTATTCCATCTAAAAATTGCCCAACTCTGGCTACCCATAGCTCCAAAGGCTCTGCTCAGCCTTACACCTAAATTTGACTATTTGCTCAACTCACTCCTGTTTCCTTCTTCCTTCCACCAACTGGGATTCCAAGAACACTTCATAATACATGTCTCACCTACCAATCTCCATCTTAATATCTGCTTTAAACCTAGCCCACAATGAATGATATTCCAACATAATAGTTAAGTGCACTTGTGTTTATTTACAAACATTGATTAAAATTTATACTCAAATGGTTATGATGATATATTTAATTTGGTGGTTAATATTTCTTGATTTTATGATTCTATTTTTCTAAAGATTTTTCTTACATAGTAAAATATATAGTCACAATAGTACTATAATTTAAAGTCTCACTATAAACTATAGATTGATTTATATTTTCAACAGTGCCAATTTCTGTAGTATCAAAGACAGTCAAATAAATGTTATCACCATGTCAACTCTCTAACCCCTGAGTGACATACTTCAAATACCACTTCTTTTTCCAAAACTCATATTTGTTGTATAGATCCTGTGTTATTAGTTTATTATAATTCTCCTCTGACAAAATAGCAATATATTGTTCTAAATTATTTTTCTTATTGAAAGAGAAGAAATAGAGTAATGTATTCATTTTATCATTTTGTTATAGAGTAGGCTAATGTACTGGATAGTTTTATGTCAAGTTGAAACAAGCTGGAATTAAGAAGGAGGGAACCTTAACTGAGAGACTGTCCCCAGAAAGTGCCTACAATGTGTTTTCTCCACAGCTTCTGTATTCTTGCTGAGACTTGCCTCGGTGGTAAAAATGTTAGCTGAAAGAAACATTTTTCTCCACATGTTTTGTTTGGATATGGTGTTTAATCAAAGCAATAGAATCTCTAAGACAGATGTTGGTTTCAGGTCCTAGAGTATTGCTGTGCCAGATCTAACTATGCTTTGGAGAGGATTATGCTGGTAATGGAAATCTGAGCTGGAGATAGAGTTGAGTGTTTGGAGATGAGCAGGTTGTCCTGTGAGGACTGAGAAGAAAGGAAAGATAATGGAATAACTGTGATACATTTGTGTGTCAAGTTGACCAGGGGTCAATTGTGCTGGCCAGTTTTATGTCAACTTGACACAAGCTAGAGTCATTTTGGAAGAGGGAACCTCAACTGAGAAAATGCCCCCACCAGAATGACCTGTGGCCAAGACTAAGGTACACTTACTTGATTGATAATTGATATGGAAAGTATCAGCTCTCTGTGGATGGTACCATCCCTGGGTTGGTGGTGTTGGATGCTATAAGAAAGAAGACTAAGCAAGCCATAAGGAGCAAGCCAGAAAGCCACATTTCTTTATTGCTTCTTGTGTAACAGTTTCCTCCTAGACTGAAATTCCCTGGAAGGAACCTCTTTAAATAAGCAGAAAACAACTCAAAATAGCTGTGAGACCCGACATGGTACTTGGAAGAAGCAGAAGCAAGCCAAGATGTTTAGAAGAGTTTGTGAACTTTCTCCCATGTTGGTGTGGGCTTTGGTGATGCAGTTGTCTCTGAGCCATTTCTTCCCCTTAAATAACCCTTCTCCCATATTCCTGCAACTAACCCCAATAAAATCTGTTGTTTTACCAAGTTGGAGGGACATAGATGATTCCCATTTTTGGTCAGTTGTGAGTCCCCTATCTGGGGTGAGTAGACATGTGTTGTGTCTCTTCAGGAAAAGTTTTGCCACACAACACCTCCATCTCTGTTCCTGCTCATAGATTCCTGTCTTGAATTCTTGCCCTGACAGCCTTTGGTAATGAAATTCCTTCTACAATTTATTGTTTCCTCAAAGTATAAGCTGAAATACAACTTTTTCTCCCAGGTTTCTTTTGGTCATGGTATTTCATCACAGCAATAAAAACCATAATACAATTTATTTTATTTTATTTTATTTTAATAATTATTTACTGGCAGAAGCAAAATTTTAAATAATGTATTTTGGTACCTGTCTTTCTATACATCATTAACTGCCTTCAAACTTCCTATTCTGTAGAGGAATTTTAATCCAAAAACATGGTTGTTCTGGCAAGATATAAAGTCCAAAGACCTTCTAGATCTGTGTGATCTGGCTGGAAATACAGAAAAGCCCTTAGTACACACACCATTATGGTAAAATTAGCTTGTAAAAAGGAAGCAGCTATGTTTCAAAATGACTTCTAATTGAGGGGTAGACAAAGTGACAAATCAGAGAAAGATTTGACAGAATGAATCAGAAATAGGATATGCCCAACCCTTATAAGAACAACACAGGAAAAAGAAGCTCTTTAAGAGCAGTACAAGGAGAAAACGTCAGTCAGTTGGAAGTCAGTGCAGTGATTGCAGTGCAGTGGAACTGAGTTTGTTCACGAGTTCATGTAGTTCAGTGCAGGTCAGCAGAGGCAGTTGAAGCAGTGGGGGAGGGAAGGAAAGGAAAGGAAGGGAAGGGAAGGAAAGGGAAGGGAAGGGGAGAAAGGGAAGGGAAGAGAAGAGAGAAGAGATGAGATACTGGGGCAAGGAGACAGACAGTTTTACAGAAACAAGTTGAAAGTGAAGACAGAATGAATCAGAGAATGAGAAGAAGCCAGAAGATTAGAGCAAATTGCCAGAGTTAATTTGAGGCCAAGCAGAGCAATTCAGTGAGAAGCTGACAGAAACCAATTTGAATCAGTCAATTTGGTGAGGAGATGAATTGAACCAACCAGGCAGAGTTCACAAAGAGCTTGAAAGTGTGAACTTATTTAGCAGTAAGCCTCTGAGACAACAATTACATCTGGTGAATGAAGGATACATTTGCACTACTCACAGTCCTTCTTTTCATCTGTCATACTCATAGTTAAGTAAATACTTGTAAGGACTTTTTGGCATATATTCCTAAAAGGAATTTTCTATAATTCAAAAGTAGTTCTTTTAAGTTTTCTCTAGGCCATAAGGAGAAAATGTGCCAACTCTCAGAATATCCATGTACGAATCCTTAAACCTTTTTAATATGTCCCCTTAACATGACAAAGATTCACATATGCTAATGTGAGTTTGAATGAGAGGATTATCATAAATTAAGTGTTGCAAAGGGACTCATAAGACAGAAGCAGAAGAGTCAAAAATCAAAGGAACTGTGACAATAGAGGGTAAGGAGGAGGAGGAGACAGGTAGGAAGGGAGGAACAGAAGAAGAGAAAGAGAGAGCAAAAGAGACAAACAGAAAAAGATGAAAATATGTTACTTATTTTAACCAACTGTGGCTCATTTCAGAATTTGACATATAAACTACAACATAATTTTCCAATGATGATAGAAATTAAGCTTGTAATATTTAGTTATAAATCAGCAGAGAACATGCTTTATGCTTGAATTTCTGCAGATTTCTTCAGGTGTAAATGGTGAAGTGAACAAGAGTAGCTCATTTTTATTCTTATACTTGGAGCACAGATAAAAATGTATTTTATGATCCCACAAAATTTATTGCTAATATTACCTGTTAGTGAGGTGGTATACGAAGTTAAACTTTATATACATAAAAAATACTACCATGCAATGTTTATGGGAGAATAATGCCTACCCCTTATATTCAATTGCATTCCCTACTATAGCTTGGAAAATAAATCATCAACATAAAGGTTGCAAAAGGGAGTTTGAATGAAGAGGTAATGTGGAAGAAACTGTTCTTTTAGTGCCATTAATCCTAATCTTATTTTCCCTGATACAAGATCATTGCTTTTCATATTAACACATTAAATTCATTTCTTATACAACTAGTAAATATTTAGGATAAACAATGAGTTCCTCTTCAGTTTTTGTTGTTGTTATTGTTGTTGATGTTTTATTTATTCTCATGCCTGAAACCTACTTCTTTGTTCTAGCTTAAGTTTTAGATTCCTGCCTGTAAGTACTTCTTTGTTCTAGCCGAGGATTTAGATTTCTGCCTGAGGTTACTTCTTTCTTCTAGCCTAATGTCAGAATTCTGCCTGTATTCCATTTCCTTGTCCTTGGCCTATGTCAGATTCCTGCCAGGCAGCTCCGAAAGCTCTCCACATCCTCCCCCTTTTTTATGCATAAACCAGACTGAGCCTGTCTTAGGTTGTTCTGACAAGAGTATCTTTCTTACCCATCATGGAACATGCATTATCAAAAGCAATGCACTTCTGTCTTAAGTTGGTAAGGTTCTGTGCAGAATTTTACCCATCCTTGACTTGCCAGGATATTAAATTAATAGCTCTGTCTGGGGGGTCCATTTTCAGTTTCAAGTCATGTACTTTGGCTGCCGACCTGTTGATGTAGTTAGCGTCCTCAGTTTTTTTTAAGTGTCATGTAGTTTGTCCCACTCAAAGCTGTTCTTGGTCAATTAGAACCGACTTTTCCTACTCTGTGTCTTGCTCTTTCTCGAAGACGTGATAAAATGCTTTTTTTTTTCATATCACTTCTGTGTAACCCATTACATATATAGTATGTGCATCTTTAAAGAAGTTAGCAATCTACACAAGTCTCTGTCACATGAAAAGTTTATTGGATGGATAAGACAGTGGCTCCAGAGAGGTATGTGGGTGCTTTGATTTGTTTCTTTCTCTTAATTCATATTTAGGGGAAGTCTTGCCAAAGTTTGTGTTTTTGTTAGAGAAATCAGACATTCTTTAGATAAAAGTTTTCAGTACAAAATTTAGGAGCAAGCACTAAAATAATAATAATCAGATTCAAAGAAAGTTGATATTAGGGCAGCCAAGAAGATTAGTCATAAAAATGCAGCAAACTCTATACAATAAGTTTGATTTATCCTGCTCTCATGACTTTTTCTAATCTTTTACCATACATTTCATGTGCAGAAATGTAGAAAAAAAAAAGTTTTTTTCCATTCTTATGCAAAACCTTTTCTAAAACACTGGCAAGCCTAGAGAATAAATCTACTCAAATAAAAATTATTAAAATTTTATTCTCTGTGATGTTTTTCTACTTACTCTATAGATGTGTGTATTTATATGCAGAAATTATTTGATGTATATGTAAATAAATTGCATTAGAAGAACTGTCATAGTTAGGTTTTCTAGAACTGTGATCAAACACCAGGACCAAGAAAGCAAGAGAAGAAAAGAGTTTATTTCAACTCTCAGGTCGCACACCATCACTCAGGTAAGCCAGAGCAGGAACTCAAGGTAGGAACACTGGAACTAAGTACCATTCAACTCTTCCACAACCTTTAAGGTTGGGGAATATCAAATAAAGATCCAAACAACCACACAACCCAATAAAGGGGATATCAGATATCCATACTAAGAGCCACATTAAAGAGCTAATTCAGGAAGGATGCTTAAATCAAAATTCAAAATGCAAAAAAAAAGAAGAAAAGAAAAGAAAAAGAAAAAAGGAAAAAAAAACAGTATATCTCCTCCAGAAATTAGCAGCCACATTGTCCTATTCTCTGAAAGAAGCAACTTAATTAATATACAGCACAATGATTTCAAAACAGCAATTAGAAATATTTTCAAGGAACTTCAAGAAGATATGAACAAATGCTTGAATGAGAACTATGGAGAAAGAGAAAGAGAGAGACAGAGAAAGAGGGAGACAGAGAGACAGAGAGAGACAGACAAACAGAAAGACAAGGAAACAGACAGATGGAGAGGAAAGAGGTGGGTGTCAATGGTGCTACCCTACAATTAGAGGGGCAGAACCCTAACTAAACACCTCATGAAAGGAAATAAAGGCCTCAGCAACAAAAACAGGTGAGATAGATAGATAAATAGATAGATAGATAGATAGATAGATAGATAGATAGATAGATAGATAGATAGACAGACTGATACTAGATAGATAGATAGATAGATAGATGATAGAAATAGAGATGAGATTGAGATAGATATATTTTTTCTTAATTTTTCTTAATCTTTGACTAATGGGGTCTCACAGACCCTTAAACAATACAAGCTATTGCTTTTGGTTACCACCCAGAACTTGTCAGTAAAACCTTATTGCTAAACATACCACATGCTTGAGACACAAAACCTAGAAACATCTGGCTCGTACTCATCTGAAAGTTTTGTCCACATTACCTCATGTTTGTTGTTGTCATATGGGGCTATGTACACTGCTGAAGAAGAAAAGTGTTACTCAATCTCACCTAGCTATGAACCAACCCTGCAAACAACAACAATGACTGGTCTGAGAAAATATGAGCACTAGCCCTACTATGGCATGAATTTTATAGCGTTAACCAATCACTCTTTGATTATATCTAAGGCCCACTCCATGAGATGGACTCCATACCTGGAACTGTTAAAGTTTCCAAGAACCTGAGGCTATATAGGATACACACACACACACACACACACACACACACACACACACACACACACGTGTGCGCGCGAGCTTTAGAGGAGAACCAAATAGTATTATTCTGGTAGTAGACATAGTACTAAAATTACTTTTAATAACTTATTGACATACCCATGGACCAAAGCATCTCTCAATCCTCATCAGAGTAGCTCCTCTTTGCTATAGATAGCAACTAACACGGGGAATCCCACCTGGTCAATATGAAGAGAATTAAAGACTGTGAAGTGCTCAGTAGCAAATAGTATATTTACACAATATCCATTCCCAAAAGGCTCACAGATGTCTGCAGAAAAGTGGATAGAGAGATTATAAGAGACAGAAAAGTCAGTAACACCATGTAAATGTTTTCCAAACACTTCAGGGCATTTACACAAATGAAATCATTAAGAATGCACAAGACTTGTACAAGTCCTGCAGTCTCAGCACAGAGAGGGAGGCAGACACAAAACATCACCACTAGCAGAGGAGGTCCTGACATTTAACAGTTGCTTGGATAGTGAGAGTCAGGGTTATGGTTTGTTTGTTTGTTACAATTTATTTATTTATGTGAGTACACTGTAGCTATCTTCAGACACACCAGAAGAGGGCAGTGTTCTTAATTGGTGAGCCAGCTCTTCAGCCCCAGGTTTCTTTAAAAAAGTGACCCCTGGCAAAGTGACCACACATCAGTGCAGGCCCTCCTACCAAACATAGCTGTGCAATGCAAACTGTTCTCGATGGAAAAGAAGAGAAAAAATAAATAATCTCAAGTGGGATGGGAAGGGATGTGAGAGTGGACACAGTGATAAAGGCAGGTGTTAGAGAGAGAAATGAATATAATCAAAATTTTGAAAAATTTTAATTTGCTATTTAAAAAATTTAATGTGCCCATTATTTTTGTTTTTACCTACTCTTGTTGCTTAAAGAAAGTTTTGAATGTTAGTTTCAAATTCTAAAATTTTCTAGAACTTTAAGCTTATCATTATTAAATGTTAATATTTACACTAAGAAAACTATCATTTAGCTTAACTAACAGCAACTGATATCCCTATAAATTCAATTTCTCTATTAGATGGAAAATTTCATTCTGTAGTCTATTAAATATGTGTATACAAATCATATCAATGAGTTGAATTTTGCATTTATGAAGCACCTGCGCCTTCTAACTGGTTTTTACTATATCCAAAATAATTTTCTAACCAGGTGATATGGAAATAATTATTAAATCATTCATTTGAATAAGATAAATTGAAAAGGATAATAGCCTACCAACTTATCTATAGCTAAAATTTATTATTAAAACCCACAAAAACCAAAGCAGCAGAAGAGATGATTGTAGAGCAAGTTAAAATGTGAACACATGGATGTTAACTGCATTGCAGAACCTGAGAAAAGCAATCCCAAAGCTAACCATTGAGGAAGCATCAAAGAGTGTTTAAAGGCATTCAATGAACTCTTAAAAATACAAGTGACATTGCGATGGTGTGCACCTTTAATCTCAGCACTCAGAAGACAGGGGTAGGCAGATCTCTGTGAGTTTACCACCATTCTTGTCTACATAGGGAGTTGTTCGCTTGCCAGAAATAAACTGAGACCCTATATATTAGTCACTTTTCTATTGATGTAATAAAACACCATCTCCAAAGCAACTTATAGAAGGAAGGCTTTATTTTGAGTTTGTGGCTCCAGAAGGTTAAGTGTCCATCAACATCACTATGAAGAAGCCTGGTATCAGGTAGGCACATCCGCAAAAACAACTGAAAGGTCTCATCTTGAGCTGCAAGAACAGGCAAGTAACACAAAGTCCTCACCAATGACAGACGTCCTCTTAAAAGTCACACCTCCTAAAACTCCTCAAACAGAGTAACCAACTGAGTGTCAAGTCTTCAAATTCCTGAGATTATGGAGGACATCTCATTCAAACCAACAAACCTTGCCTCAAAAAAAAAAAAAAAAAAAAAACAGCAAATACAAGGAAAGTGAAAGACAGAGGGGTTGTTGGCCACCATCATGAGTGCTTCCAACTCAATTATCGAATGACTGGCAAGAAAGATGCTTGTGGAATAGTGTTTGTTAATTTAGTGTTTGATGCAAGAAACCCATAGCACTTGAATTTAGCACAAGAATAGAAAAAGTTATCCACAAAATATTTCAGAGTAATATCATAAGGAAAATCTTAATTCAAAGCTCATTTTTAAAAATAAAGATTTATTTTGTTTTTAATTATGTATGTGAGGTTTTGTCTGTGTGGGAGTCTGAGCATATTACTGCAGGTGTCTATGGAAGCAGACAGGCATTGGATCTCCTAGCATTAGGGTTATAGGTGCTTAGATATATCCGATGTGGGTTCTCAGAACCAGTCTTGGATCCTCTGAGAGAACAGCACATGGTTTTACCTGCTAGGTCAGTTCTTCAGTCTTACAGTTCGGTATCTGCTAAAAATTCCAGCATCTTTTTTATTTATTTCTCAGCTTATGGTTTTTTTCTAGCCAAATTTGTCCTCTATGCCTCACTAGCACAAGATCAGATACTACCTGGAGAGCTAAGTCAGAGGGTCTTCTGCTTTAATGCCAATAGAGGAAAAGGGTGTGGGGGTGCAAATAGGTGCAGGGAGTTCTCAAAAATTCATTATTAGTGACTGGTGTTGCTTTTCCAGCTCTTTCTCCCAACTGGAACTTTGATAGTCAGACTCACATCCTTTAAAATTCACTATTGGTAAAATGCTCCTAAAATACTTATGGAATATGATATTTGAAAATACTCAACGAAACAGCTGGGAGCCATTCCACAGCAGATGATAAACATAATCACAGAGACTGCTCATACATCTTGCTGTATAACATTGCAGATACTCCCACTTAGAGATGGGAGCAATTTCTTCAACCTGTGTATCTGGGCTTTGGTGTGTCATTTGCTTTGGCCAAAAGAACATTTATAAGCACAATACAAAACAGATGCTTGTAAGCCACTCACGCATTAGGTCTTACTGTCTCACTGTACTTGAGACACTAAGAATATCATATAAATAAGTCCAATCCTGCAAAAACAGGAAAGGAAAAAAATGTCTTGGACAACAAGCTGCCAACTCCAGCCCATGAGGTCCTACACCATCCACCTGTCAGCTAGTGATTACAGAAATATGGAGACAAAATGAATCAGCTGAGTCATTGAGGAATCGGATTCTATTTTACAAGTGAGGAATTGGGTTCAAGAATGGTTATTATTGAAATCACTGTGGTTATTACTATAAAACAGCCACTTACTGTATCCTGTAGGTTTTGTCGTATGGAAATCTAATCTAAGATAAATAGTTTAAAACAACAATGGTTTACCTTATATTTTATGGTTATTTATTTAAGCTGTTTATTTTTACTTTCTCTACATGGCCATTCTATTGTAGTTTTTAACTAGAAAAGTAATCATATGCAATCAACTCATGTTAAAAATAATATCAGAAGAGTAAGAATAAGACAAGGCTTTTTTTTTTAATTTAGAAAACATAGCCAATAAAATGCAAAGATTAAACTTTTGGAAACTTCAACACCCTCAGAGTGACATGATTTTTTTTTTAATGTGTAACGAGGTAAGTGTATAAAAGAATCAGAACAACAACCACAACAAAAAGTTCTTAGAGATTTTAAAATGCACTGTAGAAATGGGAAAATAAATGACACTGTCAGAAGACCTGAATGTGAAAATAGGTAAGAAAAGAAGAGATTAAAAAAAAACATTGGAACATATAGTGGGCATGGGTGAGATACGCTAAGGCTATGTGCACAGGAGAGCTGGTACCACCCCACACCAGATGCAGCACTTGGGAGAGCCTTTCACCTGGGCAGTGAATAGAACTGGCCCCAGGTGGTATGAGCTCCAAAGAGCTGTCAGGCTAACCAACTTAGTTACCACTCAAGACCAGATCCAGGGCTTTGAGTTGGCCCACTCCAAAGTCTACCCATCTATGAATTGCTGGACCCTGTGAAGGCCTTAGTCTTCAGAACCAAAGCTGCAAGATCTCCAATGACACAGGGCAACAACAGGATATCCAAGAAGAGTCCTAGTGAGGATCCAATATTGACAGTGTAGTAGAAGCCAGAAGCCTCGACCAACCAATGATTCATTACAAGAAAAGCTGTCTGGGCAAAAGTGTATACTGTGTGACACACCAAAGAGGCAAGAATTTTGTTTATGTTTTTGGGGGGTTTTTTGTTTGCTTGTTTCTTTTAAGGAGAGGGTTGCCAGGGTGGAGGGCAGATATAAAAGGATGAGAAGATGAGTGGCATTGGGGTGCATAATATGACATTCACAAAGAATCAATAAAAAGTTTTTAAAAACAGTAGGGACATTTATTTATAAGTTTATTTGAGAATTTAAACATGAAGAGCAACATTCCAGAGAGAACAGAGAAAGAGAAGAAACTGGCAAAACAATATTCTCTTCAAGAAACAGAAAACATTAATGCCTATGTTAGTTTCAAAGACCAACACTAGATTTATGATTTTGAAATGTCAAAACTTGACAATTAAGGGCAAGATTGAAAAAGCTTACAAGAAGAAAAGAAAGAAAGGACAAAGTTATTCAAAGCACCTAAACTGAGCCATCTGTGGGACTGTGAGTGGGCAAATCCCTAGCTTCCTTTTATCAAGTTTTGTGGACAAATTTCATCTTGCTAAGAACACAAATGTTAATAACTAAAACTTAAAGGGCAGTGAAAGCTAAATACCTTAAAAAGTTTGAAGAGAAATAATTCCCAACTGGAAAATCAAGTTATCATATATGAGAGCAACTAATGAGATTCTCAGCTGTGTGGGTTTTAAAGAGTCTACTGTCTATGAATCTTTTCCCAGGAAGTCACTACAAGAGATGGTTCCTCAAAAGAAAAGATGAAACAAAAGGAAGATTGAGGCAGGAGCGATGTGTATTCCAGGGAACAATGGCCCCATCATAGAATGATGTAAACCTTCTGCAAGCCTCAGAGCCAACAGGCCAAGTGGATGGCAGGAAGGAGAGCTCAAAGGACATAGAAAATCAAAACCAATAGAATACCAGGACAGTATAGAAGAGAAAGAAAGAGAATATCCATGCTTGGTGTGTGCACTCATACGTGTATAAGGTTAAAACCATGAATTTCTTGAAGTAAAATCACTTTTGCGTAGAAAGCCATTCTGTAGACCAGCAAGGTGAGTCAGAAGGTAAAAGTATTTGCTGTACAAACTCAGACACTCAAGTTCAAATCCTGGAGCCCATACAAATGTAGACGGAGGCAATTGACCCCACAGACTTATTTCCTGGCCTCATGTGAATGAATATGTATGCTCACATATACATCATGCATATAAACAAACACACAATATTTTGAAACTATGCTGTTTATGCATTAAATGTAGATTGCCTATATATAATGGTTTGAGAAAATGCTATTATTTATTTTCAATATGTACTACCTATACAGAGATAAGAAGACTAAATTTTAAAGTCTTTCACATATTTTAAACTGAATCCTAAGGAAAGAATGGGAAGTTGCTATAGACTATCTTTAAGATTCATCAATTACGTGTACCTGTTTCTTCAACAAACCAAGATAGTAAATATTTCATAATAATAATCGTTTATTAACCTTAGAGACAAAAATTAATCCTAGAAAATCAGTAAGGTGTGGTTGAGTACCAAAATCCAAACTACCCTGACAGCCTGTTGTACGCACCTCTGACCCAGGAACGGACCATGCCCTCCTCTGATATTCACAACTTCCCGACAGCACGATGCGTGTCCCATAAAGCCTGCTGATCCTAGAAAAGCACTTTGAGAAGATCAAGGACAATCTTCTCATTGCTGTAAGAATACAATAATGTGTTTTGTTCTTCCGTATAACCACCAGATCTACATCATACCTCACTGGGAGATGGATGAGTCCTTAGTAGCACACCGTGCATTAAAGAACACATCTGTATGATCAAGTGTGGTTTAATAATGGCTCCAATCCCCGTCTTTCATTGTCAAGTCTAATAAACTGAGGCTTGGAACCAAGCAAAGAAGTAAAGAAAAGGATGGACGAAAAATGATCTACCATGAATTAAGGTGAATTTTTGCAATTTCTGCTTGTTTCCTTTTTCTTATTTTTTTCTTACTTATTTTCATTCTTTTTATTTTCTTTGTTGTTATTGTTTGGGACAGAGTCTTACTTATACCTTTTATATTATAGACCAGCCTGGAACTCCTTGCTTAATTGAGATGATTTTCAATTGACCCTCCAATTTACATCTACCAATTGCAAACTAATATTACAAGCCCATGCAAATATACCTGGACTTCCTTCCAGTCTTTACAGAAAAGAATCTGAGGTAAAGCCATGACTGAAAAGCATCAGTAAGTCCTTCAGGGAGATAAGAAAATAAAGAATGGAAAACCTAGAGTACAACAAAACCAACATAATGGCATCATACACTGCCATTCAGAAAAAGAAAGCTACAGGACCAGAAAAAATATACAATAGCTTTGAAAATTCTGAAAACTAATGTCTACTGTCAAATATAAGTGCTCTGGTGACTAAAGAAAATGAAACAGATATAGTTAATCATTGCAAGCCAAACTAATCTAGGTATAGCCATGGTATCCAATTGAATCAGTAGAGTTTACTATATTTATTTTTTAAAGTTCATCATCAATTAACATTAGTTGATACAAATACAGTATACACAAATATGCATAGTCAAATCCTTTTGTTAATTCAAAATAGGTTACTCTTATCAATAAATTCTCAAAATAGAAAAGGCATGTTAATTTTGGTCCACACAACTAAAGCAAGTCTTTAATTAGTTTTAGACTTATATAATAAAAGAAGTCTAGGTTACGCTAATATTTTTAACATACTAAAATGTATCTATGTTTCTCTTATCAACTCAGAAACAAGTGAATTTGTACATAAGTATATCACATATCATAAGGAACAGTCATTCCCTAAAGCTGGATAAGATATTCACAATATTAAATGCCATAGTTGGTAAGCAATTTATGCCCTGGCTTAAGTAAGACAGTGATCATATTTTTCTAGAACTTTCTAAGAATTGAAGAATAGTTCCAATACTGGTCCACTCTCATGATTTTTATGAACTAACCAGGGAGATAGTGATACATAAAGCAGCAGAAAAACTATATAACTCCTGCATGTACATCCCTGACATTGCTAAAAGAATCACGGAGAGTCCATTTGAACCTCTACATAGGACAGCACTTGTATTTGGATGCTACTTTTCACATAAGAAAAAAAAGTTTAGTACCTTACAAAAACTTTAAATGTGAACATATTGGAGAAGTAATGTTTAACCCACATGCTTACCAATAAGTGACTGGATGACCTATATTCACTTTAAGGTATGTGTGGTTCAAATTTATGTAGCACCCATTAAGTTATACAGAAAAAAATGTATGAAATTTTTGTGTCCTTGCAAAAAGTGAAAACCACTAATAGAAGTACAAGAATACCGGTGATCTAACACTGCTCACATGTCCTCTTCATTTATAATAATTAATTAACCCATTTATTGTTTATATTAATTTCTTAATTCTTCATGGAAAATGTGCATTTAGTTAGCACTGTAAAAGCATGTATGTAGAATAAATCGAGGATTGCCATCGCAAATGTGACTATCACATAGTCCCAAAGATAAAATAAGAATACTCAAAAAATAGTAAAGAAATCAATCAAACACAACTAAAATATAAATATCTAAAAAAACAAAGCCAGGAAACTATAGAGGATTTATTTTTATTAAAAGAACCAAAGCTACATCGATGGTAATTTGGGAAATTCATTCTGCATGCAATTGGTTTTCCAGCCTGGAAATGATGCAAGCATGCAGTCTTGCTCCACAAGGCAAATCCAACCTTGATGAGCTTAGCGTACTAAGGAGATTAGAACATGGCAGCAGGAACAATCATCAAGAAAATGAAATGACTAGAGCAGCAAAGAGGAAGTGAAGAGGAAGATAGAAACCTCAAAGGTACAAAAATGATCTCATTGCTCAAAATTCCAGCAGAACATGGAACTGTGAATAAAGACAAGAAATACATCATTCAACTGAATTTGCACAGGTTTCAGAAACATCCTTCTAAGCGAGTTTGTAAATTTCAAGCCTTTTCACTTGTGCTAAAAAGCATCTCTTGCAAATCAATTATGCATCCATGTATCTTGTTATATTTAATCTCTTCATGTACATTGAAGATCTGTGCTTTTCCTGTTGGTTTGTACTCTGAACATCACTTGATTTAGCTAAAAGATGAGAATATTTTTGAAGACAGCCCTGAGCTTCACCCACCCTAGAGAACAGTGTTGATGTCCTACAGCCTGGTGCCCTTGATTCGAAGTACAGCCAAGAATGGAGACCACAGTCCTATTCAGAAGACAGACATTAGCGATGGATTTACATCTTTGGTGAAAAGGTATGTGCATCATGGAATGGATTGTTTGCTAAACCATCTGCTCAGCCACAGCATCCAACAAGGGTAAGAGGAGAAATGAACAGGAAAAAGAGACACACATTAGCAGCTGTAAGTTTCAACCCACAGGTTTTCTGAATGAGCTTGGGCTACTTACTTTAGCACTTTCTTTCAAGGTGACTGCTATGATAAAACACCATAGCAAAGAGCAATTTAGAAAGGAAAGGTCTGTTTGCCTTAAACATCCTGGGCCACAGTCCACTGAGGAAAGTCAAGGCAGGAAGTCATGACAGGGAACTGAAAGCAAGAACTGGGGAGGAAGCTATGAAAGAACACCACTAACTGGCTTCTCTCCGCGGCTTGCTCAGCCTGCTTTCCCTCACATGGCACAAGCCTGGCACTTTGCACAGTGACTTGGGTCCTTCCACATCAATCATAAATCAAGAGAATCCCCAAAGACCAATCACAGAGACATTTTCTCAGCTGTATTCCCTCTTCTCAGGTAACTCTAGCTTGTATCAAGTTGAGAGAAAGAGAGAAAAAAAGTACCCCAAACAGATTGCAAATATTTAATTTCATGAGATAAGACATTATACATGACACTTATAAAATTACTAAAAATTGCAATGTTCTTACATTTGGGTGCCCACAATAATGAATATGAACACCTCAAATTTCTTTCCCATATAGATCAATCTGTTGCTACCATTCCAATGTTTATAACTTTACTGGGTTGAAATAAGAAGAACCCTTGTGGCACATTGAATCACCCATATTGGATATTGAATTCGTATCTGAGGGAGGAGGTTTCCTCAGAGGAGAATTTTAGATTACAAAATGTTTTACTTCCTTGGCTTGCCACCTGATTGGGCTTTTTGTGAAAAAAAGTCAACACGATTTCATGCACGTGTATATAAAGTTACATTCTGTGGAGATATTTTGAAAGTGAGGATTTCTGAGTACTAATAATTTGTTACCTGTTAAGACACACATATCCCAAGTTAACAAAACTCCAAATAAATAAATGATCAAGATTACTAAATTCCAGCTAATACTTTCTATGACATTCCTAGGGCCTTCAAGTAGCTTCCATAAAAAGGTCAGATGTCCATGGCAAAACCGAGAAGAATTTATAAATGTAAAGTAAAAATAAGTAAGATAAAAATGAAACGTAAAGTACATTTCATATAGTCATGCATTTTATATGGCTGTACAGCGGAGAGAAAGAAGTTCAAATTCATAATGTCACATGAAACATGCAAAGTTATAGCAAAGAACTTGCTGATACAAAGACCAAAAAACTCTTAGGTAAGAAAAAGTTCCTTGCTGTAACAAAAATCTCAAATACTACGATACTAGTCATCAATTTGACTGCATTCTTGCTGAATGTATGTGTGGGTTGTTTTTTTTCTGCTTAAGTTAGATAAAAATGCACTATTTTGATTCATTCCTCAGGTGTCTCCAAACGGAGTTCTCTCTTATTTAATCGGCAGGAACATAACAGGTTAGAAAGCATGCAGAAAGCTGTCAGGACAGCAGACCAATAGGGAAATTGTTAGTTTGGGGCCCCGTTGACATGGACAGTTTCTGAATGTAAGAAACATTGGTATTTAATAGGAAGTGTTACCTGAAGATGAGAGTTAACATTCTGGAGAAACTGTACTGCCAAACAAATGCTCTCTGAAGGTTCTCTAGTAACAGCTCTGCTGGTACCACCCATGTTCTGACCCTAATGTTAGTATAGTGGAAGCAAATAGAAGTCTAACTGAGATGCTGAAGGCAGAGAGAGAGAGAGAGAGAGAGAGAGAGAGAGAGAGAGAGAGAGATATTCTGTATTGAAAGACTGTAAATCTTCTAATCAAGTGAGCCACTGGCTATGGGACATTTGTTTAATTTTTACAGTTTAGAGCATCACACAGAACCCACTCCTCATCCCATATTAATAAAAATGGAGACATCGGGCAGTGGTGGTGCTCGCCTTTAATCCCAGCACACAGGAGGCAGAGGCAGGCATATCTCTGTGAGTTCAAGACCAGCCTAGTCTACAGAGTGAGCTCCAGGACATGAAGAAAACCTGTCTTGAAAAACAAGAAAGAAAGAAAGAAAGAAAGAAAGAAAGAAAGAAAGAAAGAAAGAAAGAAAGAAAGA
>JANHMN010000007.1:80534369-80565306 GCA_030674055.1 Rhabdomys pumilio
TCTTCTTCTTCTTCTTCTTCTTCTTCTTCTTCTTCTTCTTCTTCTTCCTGCTTGTAGTTCAAGTGCCCACCTTCCCAGCCTCAGCCACCACACCTATCTGCCACCATACTTCTCTCTCCTGATGGTAACAAACTGTTATCCCTCTGAAACCATAAACACAAATAAATCCTAACTTCTATACATTACCTTGGTCGTGAGGTTTTATCACATCAATTAAAAAAAAACTAATACAGTGTTTGAGAAGGTACCTAAAGGAGCAGAATTACTCTAAGACAGCAGCAGTACCTATATCATTCCAACATTCATAACAGCTCATGAAAGAAGTTTGGGGTTTACAGCATAGTATACAGGCAACTTAATAAGCTGGAGAGTTTTATTTCAAACCAGCTTGGTGGGTCTGAGCCTTTTGCAGGCAGTTTGTTTAATCTCTGTTGGTTTTTTTTTTTTTTTCAGAAAGTTCAAGTGTTCTAAGCATTTCTCTCAGCCCATGTCTTTCACTGTTTATATACTCTTAAGAGATGTTGGAGAGTAGTGAATCTGGTCAATTTCAGGGACTTCCTGAACACTTTTGAGTTGTTCCTACAAGACAAGTAGAGTGCATCCCTACAGGATGAAATGTTTCACCCCAACATCATGTTGTTTCACCTCCTCTTAATATTCTGCATCTTAACAAGCTTCCCTCCAAGATGAGTGCTTTTATATTGGATGAAATTGTTAATAGCAATGTGGTATATATAAACATTCAGATATAGTTTTGATCAAAAATTAGTGAGACTTCAAGTAAAGGGAATGGAGACACAGAAGAGCAGTCAAGGGAGCTTATTAATCTTGCAGAGGATCTGAGCTCAGTTCCTAGCACCTGTGGTGGCTCATAGAAGCATGGGAGTGGGACTGGGATAGGGAATTTGCAGAGGGGAAACTGGGAAGGGGAATAGCATTTGCAATGTAAACAAATAAAATAACCAATAAAAAGAAAACAAACACACAACAATAAGAACACAGAGATAAAATGATTTCTAATGACACTCTCCTATCACTCATAGATCACTACCACGATTTGCCATCTCCAGAGATGTTTTCTACTGTAGCAGATGAAAGCAAATACAGAACAAATACAGACAAATGCAGAGTGAGAGACCTTAGAACACTCAGTCCTAAGGGGACTGTCTCTCTTTAATCCCTACCCTCAAAGCTCAGGGAACCCAGTGGAAGAGGAGGAAAGGGGCTGCAAGAGCATAAAAGCCAGACGGGATGGAGGACACCAAGAAAAGAAGGCCCTCTAAAATCTACACCAACATGATCTAAGCTCACATGAACTCAGAGAGACTGCGACAGTATGCCCAGTTCAGTGCCAGGTCCTCTGCACATATGGCTTCGAGTTTAGTGTTTTTGTGGATTTCCTGAGAGTTCAAACGATTCATCTCTGATTTTTGTGCCTTCTCTGTGGCTTTCTTCCTTCTGTTTGCTTGCCTGGTCGAACACCAACGCAATCTTTTACATTTTATCTATTATATTTCATTTTGTTATGTTTTATAATTGCCCCCTAGAAGCCCTCTTGTTTTCTAATGAGAGAAAGAAAGACAAGACAGTGGGTCTGGCTGGGAGCAGAGGTGGGGAGGAACTGGGAGGAATAGAGGGAGGGGAAACTGTAATCAGGAAGAAAAAATCTACTTTCAATAAAAGGGATAAAAGAAATAATGTATAAATAAAAATTGGCTTAAAAATGTCTAAAAATTAATAAGAAAAAGAGAGAGAGAGGCCATGAATTTAAAAAGGAGCAAGGAAGGTTAGGTAGGAGGGTTTGGAGAGGGGAAAAAAAGAAAGGTTATAATTAAATTATAATCTCAAAAAAGAAAAAAAAAAACAAACTTCAATAATTATGATAAAAATCATGAAAAAATGACAATGGGGAATAAATTAAGGCCAACCTTAACCGACATGGTTTATGCTATATTTTATATATAAATTTTTACGTAGAACATTTCACTTATCAACAGGTAAATGTTAGCTCAGCCAATAAAACAGCTAGCACATTCCTTACCTTTTATTTTTTATTTTTACCTTACATTTGCTTTGATTCACTGCTTTATTTTGAAATCATTATCTTCTCCCAAAGTCTCTCGTGGAGGAAATCCCACACTCGAAAGCAAAAATAATGAAATCCAAACGCAAGTTCCCAGTTCTGCTCCCTTCGTGCCTTTATTTCTTTGTCCCAATGTTATAATAAAAACAACAACCAGAAGGCCAGCAAACTCTGCTCTGCCGTGGTTCACATGCTAACCTACTTTGTTTCTGTTGTAGCAAGATCAAATTTTAAGCTAATAATTTCCTCCCTCACCAATCTTATTGCATAACAAATAATCTGCTCTAGAAGAATAAACTCTACCATGAATGTAAACAATGAAATGAGTTGATTTTAAGAAAGAAAATATAACTTTAAATAAAATTATGAAGCACAGAGCAGAAACATTTTAAACTCTACAGAGTGGATTTTCAGAGGCCACATCTTGGAGAAGTATTTCTTTTATTACCATTTTATTACAAAAATCTTACCTTCAAATAATAGTGAAACTTCAAACTACCTTCATAATTTAGATCATTTAAAAAATGATTTGGAAAGTCTTCACAACTGATAAAGTTGATTCAGCCAGAGAGAGAAAATGTTTGCCAATCTTTGCCACAGACAAAGCCCTTATGATAGCATAACCAAATGGAAGCCTGAGAGGGAGGGCAAAGAAGACTCTGAGCAAAGTGTCTCCTCCTGGCATGTATTATGAAAAAACCTTTAGGAAGAGCTGGCCTCCTGGAAGTTGCATTTTTAGCACGGCACTTAGTGATGGAGCAAAAGAGAAGACCTGTGCCATCCTCGGTGTCCTCAGGAAACATCCAACAATACAAAGGACAAGCTGAGGATGTTTCACATTCTGACAAAGAGGAAAAGAAATCACAAAATAACAAGGAGAAGAGAGATTTTAAATGGTGAGCATGGCAAGGTATGAGTTAAAGTGCTAGGCCATAATGCCAATAATCTTATACATTTCAACAGAGCCTACAAGAGAACATTCTGATAAACCCAAACTAATTGTGTCTTTCCTAGGGACAAAACACCAGGTTACCTAGGTAAAGGAGAAGGGAGGGCAAAAAACAGCACTTTGAAGTTGATTCGCTTATATTGAAGTTTTTTTTAATTAGCACCAACTTAGTATTTGTGAGACAAATACTATGTTTTTAACATCATAGTGTTATATTATATTACTTATTACTTTACTAAAGTAAATACTATAGTAAAGTTTCTAATCCAGATTCAATATGATTTTGGAGCCAAACTTCAAAGTTATTTCTCCACATAGAGGAAATTATATGTTGTGCTACATAACATATTGTTCATGGCACATGTCTGCCCTAGGACCTGAGTAGGTTGCTGGAAGAAATTCAGCATGAATTCTACATCTTTCTCTCCGGTAAAGACATTCTCCCCACTAACAATCCCTAGATGGCTTAATGTTCACGAAGGTGACACATCTACTAACTGTTTCATAGTTCCTTGAGTTTCTCTTTGTCAGATTTCCTCTTTCTCAATCATACTTTATCTCAAACTAGTGTTTTGGGACATGAGATAACTCCATCTCTGCGGGTTAAATTTAAACTTCTCATTCATCAACAAGTCCCCATTCTTTAGCTTGAGTCTTTGTATTATGCTTTTGACAAAGAGCTCCTAACTCTTTTCCCTCCTGTTCTTCCCATATTCTCCCCACTTGTGATATTAGGATTACATAGGTATCTGGCCATCATCTGGAACATCCGTAGCTTCTCAGCGGTCTGCATCCCTAAAGAAAACTGATGCACTCTCTTCCAGTGGCCATCAATTGCCAATAGAGCCTCAACTAAAGTGGGACTTTGAGGACCTCTCCTCATCCGTGCTGGAATTCTCTCTTTTGTGGGGATTATGGATATATACTCTAGCTGCTGTTAATTCACATGTCCCATACCCTGTCTTGTTCATAAAACATATTCTCAGAAGTCCATAACTACCTTCTGATCTTACACTCTTGGTACATTTTCTTCTATGAAGATATTAAAGTCCTGAGGATATGGGGTATAATATATATACTCCAATTAAGTCTGAGCAATCCACATTTCTTATTCTCCAGACCTTGAAAAATAGTAAGTCTTAATTAACAGCCATTTATGAAGGAAAACTGTAAGGTAATAAGCAGCAGTTGAATACTGTGTTTATTTAGTACAGTTATAGTAGTAGGTTGTCTGAAAAAGCCGTGTGGAAACCTACTATTCTAGAGGCTTTTGAAAATATATACATATATCCTATAAATGAGAGACAATGTTCTTTTAGAAAGGCTATCAAACAGCCCAGTGTTGGGTGTTTGAGCAGTTGGCCAGTGAGCTTCTATAGTGCATTACCAGTCACTGACACTGCTTTTGGAGACCCTCCAGAACTTGATTATAAGACTTTACTTCTGAATATACCACATATAAGAGTCAAGGGACATGGAATTATTAAGTTGGTACTGACAAGGAAGCTTTATCTCTATTAGATAGTTTTCTGGAAGGTCTTCTGTGTACTACTGGATGATAAAAATAATCTATAGCATGGCCTATTTGTGAACCCTGAGAGCTACAATAATGATTGCCCTGACAAGATATGCCGATTCATAAAATAGGGACACAAATATTATGAGAGTAATGAACCAACCACTTTCTGATTTGGTATGAAACCATCTCACAAGATAGAACTCATTGGAACTAAAAGACAAATTACTTGTATAAATAATAAACAGCATTAAGACTTTATAAAGTACGAGTTTATATTTTTAAATAACCAAGTATATTGATTTAGCTGTCTACTGCTTTGAAATAAATTCATTTATCAACCCACATAATACATATTAATGCAAATCATCTGACTGTTTCTGTTGGCCAATAACCTGGACCAGGACTAGTAAGGCCTCTAGTGCATTATAAGAAGCACTCTAATGACTGGCCAGGCTGTAGTCATCTTGAAATGACACCACGACTGAGCATCTGCTTCAAGCTCAGTGATAGAAATGTTAGCCACCCTGAATTCTTAGCTTCTCTATACACTAAGTAAATCTTCGCTCCATGGCAACTGCTTCTTGTCTCTCAGGAGAGAGAGGGGTACAGGAAATCAGCAAGAGACAGTAACAGAAACAGAAAGAGATTAGGACAAGACAAGTACATGAATGAGACAAAGAGAAATATTTAAGTCTCCAATAAAAATTTCCCACTCTGTATTTTTGAATAGCAGTATGACAAAGATAGACCCACATCTCAATGATATATGAGAACACTGAAATTGTTTTCAAGCAACATTTTTGCTAATTGATATTTTAGAAGCTGACAAATATCTGTTTAAAAAGAATTTGAGGGATATGTTTAGCAATCATGTTAGACGATGTGATTTTGATATAAAGTCCTGGAGCTAAAGACATGCTAACCAGAACACAACCAGTTTCTTCTAGGTCCATTCTTTTCTATTCTAAACATTAATATTTTAATAGGATTGTAGCTTATTGGGGAAAATTAGGTTTAGGGGCAGAGGTTGGAGAAATGTCTCAGAAATTAAGAGCACTGGCTGCTTTTGCAGAGAACTGAGGACAGTTCATCAGCGCTCACATGGTGGCTCACACCCCTCTGTAACTCTAAGTCTGGACATCTGACACCTCTTCTGCCCCTCACAGGCTCATGCTCACATGTGCATACATACATATATTCAGGAAAACATGTGTGCACACACACAAAGTAAATTTTAAAATATTAAAAATATGCACTATAGTTTGGTCTACATAGTGAGGTAAGGCGAGCCAGCACTAATAGAAAGACCCTGTCTCAGAGAGAAGTAGGGAGGGGAGAGAGAGAGCAAGAGACTTGGGAGGAGATTCAGAAGCTGGACCAAGTGAGTACACTGTCTACCACCTTCCCAATACTACAACTTTGCAATGACTTCCCAGCTATAGCATGGGTTCCCTCTTCCAAGGCCAGTCCAAATCTTTACTTCTATTTTTCCTCAGAAGTCCCCTTTGGTTTGTAATTATAATTCAAACAGTACCATAAAGTCACTGCCTCAAATCTTAGCACTGGTGAAAAAATACCTTCGTGTTAACTGAACTAGTTATAAGAGGAATATATTTAGATCGTTGTTTAAAATCCTCACTTCAACCTATTCTAAAATTTCTCAAACTAAAATAGGTAAGATATGTTATTAAATTGAAATGTCTGTTTTTCTGAGCTCTGTTACATTTTATTAAAAGACATAATAAATATAATATACCATAATATAACATATCTACTATGAAGTTGGGTAGAATGGGAAATTATTAGTCAGACTATTAACACCTACAATAAGGACCACATGACCACATATTGCCTCAACAATAACTACATAAAACCACCTCTTTTGCCTAGAGCATATACTTCTGAGAATGGAATAACAGAAACAGGCTGAGCAAGGAATCCCTGGCTCATAACTTTTCTTCTCACAGATCCCCCCGCCCCCGGAATACACTTTCATAAAGCATTTTGTTTTGCTTGTTTACCTGGTTGGTTTGGTCCTGAATCAAGCATAGATGTATGCTAAAACCCGATGGAAACAACATAGCCTAGCCATGTCATAGTCTTACAAAGAGAACAAAAACATTAGTAGACCTATGCATGGCAACAGGATCTTGTTTCACGAATTAAACACTGGGATACTCGGTAATCGGTTAACCTCTGAATGGAAAACCACACGCAAAGTGTCAGAGATCGGTAACTGTTCTTTGGAAAATACCCAGGGTAACTGTCAGGGTTGGTACCGTTTCTGTGCCCTTGAGCAAAAGCAATCACATTCTCTTTTCTCACTTCTTAGCATAAGGAAACAGCATAGTGTTACATATGGCGTGTTGAAACCTTATAAAGATTATAGTTTGAACTTTTTTATTATGAAAGAACAAGCCATAAATTATCGTTTACAGCAGGACTCATTTGTTTTACTTTAGTGTTGTGTAACTAACAGAGAATAAAGGCCTCACACGGATTTTTTTTTCCAAAGCAATATAATTCAAATCACCTTCTCTGACCTATCATCTTAAAGGTTTGGTTTCTACATAAAGGAAATGAATCATCCTGCATGTGTCGCAGGCACTTTAGAAAGCAGTACTAGTCAGATATTTCAAAAGTCTTGAAAACATTTTCTGGGCCATGCTCTAGACATGACAGGAAACTGTGGTCGTGAATCCCTGCAACGGTTTCTTCTTTAAAGCATTGTATGTGGAAGCCAAGAAATATTCCCAATTTTTTTCAAAAGTTTGGACTTTTCTACATTGTCTTTAAATGAAAAAAAACAAAAAAACAAAAAAAAAAAAAACCACCGTCATTAAAGTCATGAGCTGAGCTGAGTTCCCATTAACCTTAACCTTTGCCCTAACTTCTTAACTCTGAAGAGGGTTTTAAGATAAACTAAAAGGACATCTAGAAGAGATATCCCAGATTCTAATCAACTGTTAGGACCCCTGAAGAAGCAGAGTGAAGGGATTCCTTAAATGTAAAGCTGTTCAAATTTTCTATCTATTTTCTAATCATTTGCCAAGAGGGAGAGGATCGTTAATCACTAAAGATGTATTCACTGTAAACAGCTACTATTTATCTCACTCGAAATCACAAACCGCTTTGAAAATTTTGGAAGATAAAATAGATATATTTCATTAACAAGCTTTACAAGATTAACAAAACTAAGTGTAACTGAAATTTACCAAATGTCTATCCCATGGTAGGCTTTGTGTTTACTCCAGTGAATCCTTTCCAGTAATTCCTTAGGGTTGGAGCTCCCATCCTTCTCTGCATTTCAAAGATAAGGAGCCTCCCAGTCACTAGGCTGGGTAACAGAGGCAAAGCTACTTACTGGCTGCAAAAAAAAAAACATGTGTTTCCACTTCAGAGGAAGTGTTGTAAAGTACAAAGTACGTGACCTGCAGAGCTTGCTTCCTTCCCCAAGCTTGCATCTTTAACTACTACACACTAAGGCTAGAATGACGTGTGTGGAAAGATTATAGTTTGTGTTTCCTTGGTGAGAGAAGAAAGTAAATGTGGTATTACGAATCTGAAGTCCAAATACTGAGGACTGTATTTGTGTAATGTTTTCTTTAAAGCCTTCCAAGCAATGCTACACAAAAGGACTTAAATGCCACATAGTTATACTAATTTGGGGTATTATTAATAAATAAAGTAAGATAGTATGAGTTCAATAGACATATGCCATATTTTCTGGCTGACTAACACCTTTTGAATGCTTTGTTATGTTAGAAGCATTCTCTTCCTGGAGTATAATCCATAAAATATATTTCTTCAGGCTTTATATCATAATTTGTTTCATCTTGTGTAATATACTGTAAGTTCAGCAGACCTGTGTTCTGTTTCCTGGCTGGCCAGTACTTTTGAATACTGTTATGCTAGAAACATTTTTTTTCATGAAGTATAATCCATAAAATATATTTCTAGAGGCTTTCAACTTAGAAAACAAAACACCAGATATGTGCTTGAGTTGCTCAAACTGCACTCATCTATGAGAACTAATTTTCAAGACAATGACTGTAGCAAACTAGCACTTGGGCTTAAATTGAATATGGCTTTGAGCTCTGATTCCGGAGGGAAATCCCTGCTGACAGCAGTGGTTTCTTGGAAAGACTGGTAGATGCCAGTTCCTGTCCTTGACAGCTGTCCCATGATCAAGGAGGCTCTGTGACAGGGTTAATGGCATCATTCCTCATGTGGCCTCTAGTCCCAGTCTTCAATACCCACCAATTCAGCAAGTTACTCCATAACATCTTTAAGGAGATTTGCTTCTTTATCAAGCAAAATCAGCTTGGATTGTTTATTTTTAAGAACTCCAAAATAGATTCTGGTTTTGAATAAGATGGACATGAGTCTGTCCCTGTCACCAAGAATGACCATAAGCTATGCACAGACCAAATATACAGCATAATGAATATTTAGAGACATACACAGTAAAGACAAAGGGCAGACAGTAAAGACAGTAAAGACAAAATAAGAATCCAATGTGACAAGTCTACATTGTTGTTGTTGTTTTATAGTATTATTTAATCTAAACTTAGTACAGCCTAAGTACCAGAAGGGCAGGGTGCTGATTAGGTTTTGCCAACTTAATACAAATGAGAGTAACCTGTGAAAAGGGAACCTTGATTGTGAAAATGTCACTTCTAGATTGGCCTGTGAGTCTGTCTATGGGCTATTTTCTTGATTAATGATTGATGTGAGAGGAATCCAGCCCACTCTGGATTCCTTCCTCTGGAAGGAAGTTCTGGGTTGTACAAGAAAGCAAGCTGAACAAAGCACTCTATAGGGCAGCTGGAATTGTAAAGACAGAGTGATAGCTTTTTTTTTCTTTCCACCAGTGAAATGAGTCAATTCAAGCCAGATTAGAAAATATTAAAGCCAGGTTTACTGGGAAGTTGATGGAGGTCAGGGAAGTCACCATGCAGAGAGTGGAGGGATGGGGAATAGTAAGAGAAAAGGAGGAGGAGGGGGAGGAGAGAGGAGGAAGAGAAGGGGAAAGAGAAAGAGAGAGGAGAGGAAGAGGGTGGTGGTGGAAGAGGAGGAGGAGGAGAAAGAGAAGGAGGATGAAAATTAGAGAAAGAGGGAAGACCAAAATTTCTGGATTATATAGGGAATCACCTCTGGGGGAAGGGTTTGGGAGCAAGCTGAGCCAGGTAGGGACTGAGGAATGCTTTTATTTGTAAAATGTGCACCTCAGTCCCTTTCCCCTGGGTCCAAAACCAGAGACTCACCTTAATCCTGAACAAGAACCAGAGAGGGAAACTGGCAGAGGGAATCTCCCAAGTGCTACTCTGTTTTCTGTTGTTTTCTCTTGTATCTTCTCACCCAGGCAGCTCTTTGGTAGTAACTGCAACAGCAGTAGAAGCCAGGTTTGAGAATCAGCTGAATCCAGAGCTCTAGACAGAGAAATAGCTCTCTAATGGAGATACTGGGTCTTCAATGGAGCAGGAATAACAGAATTCCTTCTTTTCTCCTCTGCTTGTACTCTGATCTGAGAGCCTTAGACAAAGCACAGTAGCAGAAATGGACAGTTCCCACTCAACAAACAAACAAATAAACAACTGAGCCTTTGGGAAACAGAATGCCAAGGGAATAATGGAACAGGATGAACTCAAAAAGCAAGTCTGAGAAACTGCTTTTTAACTCCTAGAGTCACTCACATATTGCAAATTCCTTGAATCCATTACCAGACATGGCAGAGAGAGACAGACAGACAGAAAGAGAGAGAGAGAGAGAGAGAGAGAGAGAGAGAGAGAGAGAGACAGAGAGAGAGACAGAGAGACAGAGAGACAGAGACAGAGAGAGAGAGACAGAGAGAGAGACAGAGACAGAGAGAGAGAGACAGAGAGAGAGACAGAGACAGAGAGAGAGAGACAGAGAGAGATGGAAGGAGGGAGGGAGGAAGGAAGGAAGGAAAGAAAGAAAGAAAGAAAGAAAGAAAGAAAGAAAGAAAGAAAGAAAGAGAAAAGGAAAGAAAGAAAAAAGAAAAAGTTGACACATGTCTCCTGGGCCAAATTCAATCAATTATCTGATGAGCCAAATTATTAATTAACCTCACAAAATTTAAACAAAACTCAGAGTTTCATAACCATGAAAATGTCCAGTAAATGATTCAGTTACTTGTGTCATGATATTCATGGTAAAAGATCATCAACAAACATCAATTACAAGACAGCAAGAAATCAAGCTGGAACTCTGTTTGATGCTACTTCCCTGGTAGTAGATTTCATAGTATCTGAGGTGACGTGCAGTCTGCTAGGATAGGAAAAAAAAATCATCCTCTGTCACTCTCAAGTATAAACTCTCTGTGCAAAATTACTGGCCTACTGAGAGAGATGTATCCATCACCGGTAAATGGTGGTACTTCTGTTATGGGGGTCACCAACAACTTTATGATTGGTTTTGAGGCCTGCTATGGAGGTAGTATTTCTTACTTGGGAAACTATTTCTGTTGTTTTGCTAAATGGACATGGTGTACTAAGTAAACTGCATTCTACATAACTGTGTTTATGCCCATAGGTTAGTACTTCTCTCAGCTATGGTCAAACAAACTTCTCTTTGTAGTGAGTCATAGTTGAACTCATGTGAGTCATGTACTGACTCATAATTGTTTGAAGAACCCAGAATAAATAACTGTTGTTTGCTCAGCCCTAAATGGAGCATTTATATTACTCCATCCAAGGCTCAGGAAACATTGGAAAAGAAGACACAGAAAGAACGTAAGAGCCAGAACAAGGAGGGAGTGTGACGGAAACTATCTTCAAAGCATTGATATTCACTCACAGGAACTATAGCTACCCAAACAAGATCTGCATAAAAGTGAACATGTCAATATTCTGTCATAGAAGGAGGAAGGGTGGTGAGAGTTGTGGCATGGTTTACTAAACATCATCCTGCCCTGAGACGTGCAGCCAGTTAATTGTTGCTGGAGTAAAGGAAACTTTCATCAGTGGTATAGTCACTGGTGAGTTACCCATGCTCCTGTAAATAAATGCTCACTCTCCCCCGTGCTCATTTAAAGAACCTTAACTATACACATTCTGTCACAGAAAAAAGGAAGAAGAACATGACAGTAGTAAGACTAACTAGGCAGAGGATGACCATCAGAAGTGGACATTAGACAACAGAAGGAATGAAGTGTGAATATGACCAAAATGCTTTGTCTAAAATATCTGAAGTATCTGGAATACTTGTATCTGAAAATGTCATTTTACTTGGTTATTATTTGGATACTGATGTCATATGTGATTGGATATAAGGCCTGTTCTGCAAGACAAAAAAAAATCCACATTTGACAACATTTTTAGGGTCAAGAAGCTGTGGTCATAGACTTTAGAGGAGAACTTACTACTATTATTTAACTAAATGTCCATGGTATTGCACTGACTTCTAGTGATTTATCATTATAGCCAGAGATTAGTGCAGCTCTCAGCCTTCATCAGAAAAGCATCTTTCCGAAGTAGATGAATACTAATACCCACAACTGGACAAAATGCAGGGAATAAATGGCTGTGGAATGTTCAACTTAAGTGGGTCATCTTTATCACATGGAGGAGTCTCAAGACTTGGGGATCACTGTGAAAATGGGCCAAAAAAGTTGTAAGAGCCAGGGATGGTGTATGGCTACATGGAAGTGGTGTTTTCTTGCAAGTAGGTAGGTATAACTAAGATATGTATCACATATAGAAAGAAAATTCATACAGTCATGTTTCCATGTTCTGTGGGAGTAAAGAATATTGATATTTAATATAATGCATATATATATGTATATATATGTATATATATATATATATATATATATATATATATATATATTCTCTAACACAGCAAGTATAAAATCATAAAATGCATGGGAATCTAAACATTCCAACACTTAGGAGGCTGAGGCAAGACTACTGGTGAAGCTGGCTTAGGTAACATAGAGATTCTCAAGACAATCTGGGATGGATAATGGTAATCTAGCATCTAACAAACTAACAGAAACTAGGAAAAGGAAGGATAAATGGGGAATTGATCTATAGGGGTGTGCTGCTCCACATATGCACTGCACTGTCTGGACCTGAAGAGGCAATGATTGCCCGTGGGTTCCAAAAGAACTACCAGAAAAAACCCTATAGCCCCCCTCCCCCACATCCCAGACTCCTAAGAACACTGAGAATGCAGAGCCCAATCCTCCCACTGGCTTCTCCTGTACACAGCACCATAGACTGCATAAAAGAGAGCATAATATCTGAGCTTGAAGACCGGGTAGAAGAATTGGAAGAATCAAGAAAGGAAAATTATAAAATACTAACAAGGTACCACTGTTAATTCCTAGATTAAGCAACATTTTAAAAAATAAATTATACAGATAATGGGCATAGAAGAAAGAGAAGAAATTAGTTCAAAAGTTATCATGTAGTAGTCAAAATATTAATTGTAAAGAACTAAGAAAGAAAACTGAAAGAGCAAGAAAGACGAAGTAACATAGAAAGGCAGGCCCGTCAGAAAAACAGCGGAGTTTTCAATGAAATATTGTAGATGTATGGAAGCTCAAACTACAGGCCCAGACAACTACATATAGAAGCATAATCAGTCTTTATCAAATGAGAATGTTATTTGTTTCATGATAAAAACAGATTTAAGCAATTTGTGACAATAAAACCAGCTCCATAGAAGATACTAGAAGGAATGCACAGAAAGTTAAGCACACCCAAGAAGACACAGGGAACAAATAAATAACTCCAGAACAGTGAATCAAATTATTTAATAAAACATTAAAAAGCAACAAAATGTCAGAAACTAATGAATATTATTTCATAATAACAGTTAATATTGGTGGTATCAACTCCTCAATAAAGAGACACGAACTAACAGATTGGATCAGAATATAGACTCCTTCTCTTTGGTGTCCCCAAGAAGGACACCTCATGCCTTAAGGTTAGTATTGTTGTCATGAAACACAATGACCAAAAGCAGCTTGGGGAAGAAAGGGTTTATTTTGTTTATACTTCCATATCACAATCGAATATTTAAAGAAATCACAGCAGGAACCTAGAAGCAGGAGCAGAGGCAGAAACTATTGTAAAATGATGCTTATTGGCTTGCTTTCATGTCTTCCTCAGTCTTTTTTTATAGAACCCAGGACCACCACCCCAGGGTTATCCCTACTTATAATGTCCTAGGACCTTCCTTATTAGTCACTAATTAAGAAAATGCCCAACGGGCTTGTCTTCACCCAGACCTTATGGAGAAATTCTCTCAATTAAGATTTCCTCCAGCTTGTATCAAGTTGACATAAAAACTAGCTGGCTCTCCTCATAACTAAAGATAGTTCTATCATAGGGTAAAAAGAATTGGAAAATATGCAGAGTAAATGGAACAGGCAGGTGTGGCTATTCTGATATTTAACAAATTAGATTTTAAACCAAAGCTGATTGGGATAGGGAAGGAAATATAATAATCATCGAAAAAATTCAACAATCAGATATTGTAATCATAAGCATTCTCTTCCCCCCAATACCCAGTTTTATAAAATAAACAATATTATATCTAAAATCATAGATTAACTCCAGTACAGTAGCACTGAGTTATTTCAATACCCCACTCTCACCAATAGTGTGAGATGGGGGAAACTGGGTAGAGAATCTCTGGAGTTAAGTAAAATCACAAATCAAATGTATCAAACAGATATCTATAGAACATTTCACCTAAACAATAAAAAAAAATAGATGTTCTTCCCAGCATCCCATGGGAATGTTTACAAAATAGATATTGAAAGCACAAAGCAAGTTTCAACAAACAGAAATTGAAGTCACATTTTGCACTGTATCTAACCATCATCAATTAAAGCTATATATCAATGACTAAAGAAAAGCTAAACAGCACACAGAGTCATGGAAGCTGAACAACGCATCACAGAAACAAAATTGAGTGAAGAAGAAAGTAAAAAAAAATTAATTTCTGGACTTGAATGAAGCACAACATAATAAAAAGAACTGGACACAGGAAAGCATTCCTAGGAGGAAAATTTGCAGCTATGTGTGCGAACATACACAAATGAATAGGTCTCAAATTAATGTCCTAATGATACACCCAGAGACCTTAGGAAAAAACAAGAACAGCAGAATCCAAAATAAGTAAAGGGAACACTAACACTCCTCAAGCTATTCTTCAAAATAATAAAAGAAAAGGGGGGGGGAGGACTATTTCCAAATTCCCTTCATGAAGTCTGAACTATCACTATCCAGATGCCAAAACTAAACTAAGAACTGAAACAATATTTTTTTAAAAAATTAAATAAAAATAAAGGAAGAAATATAATATAATTAAAACCAGGGCTGAAATTAATAAAATAGATGCAGAAAAATACCAAATATATCAATGAGGCATAAAGTTGGTCCTTTAAAATACTAAAAAATTGACAAACTTTTAGTTAAACTAACCAAAAACAAAGAGACAGTACAGTAATTATAAAATTAGAGGTGAAAAGGGAAGCATCACAGCAGACACTGAGTAAATTCAGAGAATCATGAGAACATACTTTAAAAATCTCTGTCACTGAACCAGGTAAATCTAAAAGAAGGAAAGAAATTTCTAAATAAATGTATTCCACCAAATTTAAATCATGGTAAAGTAAATTATTTAAATAGACCTGAAATACCAAGTAAGAAAGAAGACATTATTAAATATCTCCCAAGTTAAAAAGCAATAACAACAAAAACAACAAAACAAACAAACTACTGAGTTCCAAATAGATCCAGTGTAGACTTCTTCCAGAATTCCAACAAAAATTAACACTAACACTCCTCAAGCTATTCTTCAAAATAATAAAAGAAAAGGGGGGGAGGACCATTTCCAAATTCCCTTCATGAAGTCTGAACTATCACTATCCAGATGCCAAAACTAAACTAAGAACTGAAACAATATTTTTTTTAAAAATTAAATAAAAATAAAGGAAGAAAATTATAGGGTAATATCTATGATGACTGTAGATGTAAAAATTCTCAATAAAATATGTATGAATTGAATTTAAGAACACATCAAAAAGGTTATCCATCGTGATCAAGTTGACTTCATCCCAGAGATGCAGGGATGGCTTGACTTATGTACATTAATAAATGTATCCCATCATATAAATTCTAAAAGATTTCTCATTAAATGTAAAAAGTTCTTTGATAGCTTCCGATCTGGGCCCAAGCACTGAGCAGATCCCAGGTTGCAGCTCTGCCAACAATCTCACAGAACCCAGAGGAAGTGGGGCTGCCAGGAGCACTAACCCCAGCATAATCTTAGGTAAGGAGACAGTAACACCCGCCCCAAGCCAGGGAGTAACTAGGACCCACTGAAACCCAAGAATTCACTCCTGCCCTGAAGCACTGGTTCCTTCCTGTCTGCACCCAAGCACTGAGCAGATCTTGGGCCCCAGCTCTAACCCCAGTAGCAACACCCACCCCACACAGTTCTGACACAACCAAGATAATAAGAAAGGCAGGCTCCAGTCAGAAACAGGGCAGGTAGCACTAAGGAGATCCAGATGGTCAAAGGTAAGCACAAGAACATAAGCATCAGCAACCCAGGGTACTTGGCATTATCAGAACCTAGTTCTCCCACACTAGAAAGTCCTGAATTCCCCATACTATCAGGAAAGCAAGATTCAGATTTAAAATCACTTCTAATGATGATGATAGAGGACTTTAAGAAGGGCATAAATAACACTCTCAAAGAATTTGAGAACACAGGTAATCAGGTAGCCCTTAAAGTGGAAACACAAAAATCCCTTAAAGAATTACAAGAAAACACAACCAAACAGGTGAAGGAATTGAACAAAACCATAGAAGACATAAAAATGGAAGTAGAAATAATAAAGAAATCTCAAAGGAAGACTATTCTAGAGATAGAAAACCTAGGAAAGAAATCAGGAGTCATAGACACAAGCATCACCAACAGAATACAAGAGATAGAAGAGAGAATCTCAGGTGCAAAAGATACCATAGAAAATATTGACACAACTGTCAAAGATAATGCAAAATGCAAAAACACATCCAAGAAATCCAGGACACAATGAGAGACCAAATCTAAGGATAATAGGTATAGAAGAGAGTGAAGATTCCCAATTTAAAAAGCTAATACATATCTTCAACAAAATTATAGAAGAAAACTTCCCTAACCTAAAGAACTAGATACCATAAACATACAAGAAGCCTATGGAATGCCAAATAGATTAGACCAGAAAAGAAATACCTCCTGTCACATAATAATAAAACACCAAATGCACAAGACAAAGAATATTAAATGCAGTAAGGGGAAAAGGCCAAGTAACATACAAAGGCAGACCTGTCAGAATTACACCAGACTTCTCACCAGATACTATAAAAGTGAGAAGATCCTGGACAGATGTTATACAAACCCTAAAAGAACACAAATGCCAGCTCAGGCTACTATACCCAGCAAAACTCTCAATTACCATAGTTGGAGAAACCAAGATATTCCACATCAAAACCAAATTTGCACAATATCTTTCCACAAACCCAGCACTACAAAGGATAAAAGCAGGAAAGCTCTGATACAAGGAGGGAAATTATACCCTAGAAAAAGCAAGAAAGTAATCCTATTCCAACAAATCCAAAAGAAGATAGCCACACAAACAATGCCATTGCTAATAACAAAAATAACAGGAAGCAACAATCTCCTCTCCTTAATATCTCTTAACATCAATGGACTTACTTCTCCAATTAAAAGACATAGGCTAACGGACTCGATATACAAACAGGACCCAGCATTTTGCTGCATACAGGAAACTCACCTCAGTGACAAAGACAGACACTACCTTATAGTAAAAGTCTGGAAAACAATTTTTTTTTTAGGCAAATGGTCCTAAGAAACAAGCTGAAGTAGCCATTCTAAAACCTGAAGCCAGAGAGCACAAAGGAAGGGACTCATGGCTCCACCTGTATAGGTAGCTGAGGATGGCCTTGTCAGGCATCAGTGGAAGTAGAGGGCCTTGATGCCTGAACGTTTGGATTCCCTAGCATTGGGGAATTCGAGAGCAGGGAGGGGGAAATGGGAGGATGGTGGAAGCACACCCTCATAGTAATAGGAGGAGGGGGGATGAGGTAAAAGGTTTTTGGGGGAAATTTGAGAGGAGATAACATTTAAAGGTAAATAATTAAAGTATCCAATAAAAAAAACAGATAATAAATCTGGCAATTGTAGTTGAGCAGTTGATACTTTTTGTCAACAATTTATTACTGGAATTTCATGTAATCCTCAAGGACAAGGTATTATGGAAGAGGCCCATGGAACTTTAAAAAGACTGGTGAGACATGCTGTTGCTGAGATAAAGAATGATGCTGACCTGTGATCTTGCTGGGTGCCCTGACAAGGGTAACTGGGGAGCTGTATTGGACAAATGTTCCTGACCCATCTTTGCTCGACTATATCCCAGATGAGACAAGCTGCTTTGCCTCAAGTTTTTAGACCTTGTGGGATAGAGAATCAAAAAGAGAAACTAAGTCTCTTGTATTCTTCTTAAAGGTGTCCAGCTATTAGGACTGAATCATATACTGGTTTAGAAATCAATGCAATATTGGAAATAACAGTCTACTTTTAAAAGACTGGATCTGGACTTTGTCAGGAACATATATGGAAGCTAGCTCTAGTTCACTACGATATTAGGATAGCAAGAGATAATGTTGGGACACTACCTGGATTTCAAACAAGGGTTAGTGTGTAGAAAAAAAAATATATGGCTGGGGAACCACAGGGTTCCTCAGCCACGCTGTGTGTAGTTGGCTGAGAAATACACAAGGAGAAAAGAATGGGTTCCTCCAGCTGGAATTTAGGCTCAGCTGCTCACTAAAGGCTGTGGCTCCACGGCTCCTCACAGCGTGGCCCCAACACATGAGGAAGTCCTTGGGTTTCCAAAACTGGTTTATTGACATGGCAGATGGTGGATGGATCTGGATGTGCGCCCCCAAAACCCAGGGTGGACCTGAGTTAAATAGGGAGGGGATGAGTGTGGAGGGGCTGGGAAGGAATGCTTAATCGGCTCCACACTCTGGCCTTCTGGTACCTCATTAGTATGTAAATCTCTCTAGGACCTGAGACCTGTTTATCATGCCCACCTGTGTATGTGACTGAAGGGTGAAGGTGGAATGGAGATTCAGGCCTGACATCCCACTCTCTTTTTTTTTCATAAAAGGAGGAGCAACTCTGCATTAATGAGAGATGTGGGCCACATGGAGTAACCTGGAATCCGAAAGCATGGGGAGATATATGTCTTCCCTGACAGGCAATGTCCTGTTGGGTCCCTGACTATCTCAAACCCAGCGCTCTACCAGGGAGACCAAACCTTCTCTTTATGTCCCAAATCTCACGCTCTTTTAGTGAAAATTTTGGATGAAGGAGTTAAATGAAAACACTATGAAGGCCATAGGGTGTGGCACAATTAAACCAAAGGGTAAGGGGAGCTGGGACTGGGGGTTAGGAAGGCAAGGGATAATTGAAACAATTGAACACAGGTTGTACAGTTTGAGGGTAATAACATCTGATTAATCTAAATAGACATTATGTTTTCCTCACTAACATGTAACTTTAGCTATGTGATTTTGGCAAAAAAGTTCATCTGTAGCTGGAAGGTCTGGATCTGTCTTCTGTAGTGAGTGTCTCTGGGTTTTGGTGTGCATCTCTGGATCTCAGCATGTCTCTGGGGTCTTCAGTCAGACGAGGTGGCTGGAAGAAGGCAGCTTGGCAGTTCCAGGAGGTGGCACTGTCTCTGGGTCTCGCTGTGTCTCTGGAGTCTGCAGTCAGATGAGGTGGATGGGAAAAAAGCAGCTTGGCATCTCAGGCAGGTTCCAGAAGACAATGTTGTCTCTGCTCGATCTGTGAAAGCACCTATAGGATAATCACAATAGGGAAGCAGCACCCCCGGCAGGGGGATGTCTGCAAAGGGTGTGTAGCAAGCATTAGGCTACTTGGGATCAAGCACATCATGGTCTGTCATTGAGATCCTAGAAAAGCAAAGGTGTTTGAGGAAATTTTAGTCTTGAAAGACACCTTTGAGTCTGCTTTGGATGGCTAGGGAGAAAAACATCATATTAGTTATGTATCTGGGGTTGGCAGCAACAGTTTGTCTGTAAAAGAAATTAGTTGTTAATTGAGAGCTGAAAAATGTTGATCAGCGTGTTGATTTAACCTGTGGAAGTTGAGTAGATAACTTTTGAACTTTAAAGAAATCTTAAAAATTGAAAAAAAAATTGGACATATATCACAAGTGTTAGAAAAGGAGGCATTTAAACAAAAAAACAAGAAAATTTTTGGTTGAGAAGCACGGATATTGTTGCTGTAGGTGTTCCTGTTAGGGAGAAAAGGAAATGGTTAAAATTTTTGCTTGAAAAACGGAACGGTGTTGTAGGTCTTCTTGTTGTAGAGAAGCAGTAATGGCGGGTTTAGAAGCAGTGGGGGAGGGGCTTGCTCAGCCATGTGGTTGCTGGGTGCTCTGGCAGAGGTCCTGTATTCCCACCCCCTTTTTTTGTCGTAGAAATCTTAAATGTAGAGAAGGATCAAAAGGCTAACTTGAAGAAAGTTTAGAGGAAGAGACATATAGGCTTGATAGGAGAGCCAAGAGTCAGAGAGAGTGAAAGGCTATGTCTATGGGAGAGACATGTGGCAACCAGGCCCAGCCTGGTGTTTTTAGCCAAGAGGAAGAAAGGTGGGGAGGGAAGCAAGCAGGGTCTTGGACCCGCTGCTTTTCAGGTAAACCAACTGAATTAAATGGTCTCAGTCGGCTGCAAATGAGGAAAAGGCAAAGGTGGGGAAGAAAGCAAAGATTAGGAAGTCACCGCCATCTTGTATGGTTGGAGAACACATGGGGAGAAAGAGAGACAGAAACTTATGTTAGCAGGCAGCACAAAAGACTGAAGTTGGTGCTCCTGAGAGCTTAAAATGAAAGGGGAATCTCTCACCTAAGGAAAGAGTCTTAGAAGGAGGGTCACAGCAGATGCTGCGACTTGAAAGACAGCTGTTAGCTGTGAAGGAGCCCTCTCTATGGAGCTGGGGGGATGGGCAAAGTGGAGGCTAGGGAGTCGCCACCATCTTGGCCTTGAGCTAGAGAGTACGTGGAGAGGGAGAGGCAGAGAAAGAGAAAGAGAGAGGAGTTAAAGCAGAGAAGCTGACCAGGAACACATGGAGAAAGAAAGAGAGGGACCTAGTCTTTTTGAACTATGCAGGAGCTAGTGGTAGCTAAAAATTAGAAGAAGCTAATAAGGAACACGTGGAGAAAGAAAGAGAAGGGGGGGAGACAGAAAGAAGCCTGCCTAGTCTTGTAAAGTAGGCTGGGAATTACTCACTGTCCTGGAGTTTCATGGAGAAGTTTTTTGTGGGCACAAGTTTGGGGCACTCTTGGAGCTGGCTCTTCCTGTGTCTTCTACCACCTGTAGGGAATGATGTAGGCTCATGCGTGGGCATGAGTCTGTGTTGTCTTGTGGGTCCGTGTGTCTGTCACAGCTCAGTTGACTGGAACCGTGGCTCAGCATGGCAGAAGCAGAAGTTTGGGAGCTTTTACTGAGTTGGTTCCACACTGCACCGGTGGGCACTAAGGGACCCATTTGGCAGGGGAAGTTTTCACTCAGTCTGAAGTTTCATGGGGTGTAGAGTTCTTGGATTGGGGATCCCTGGAGGTGACCAGAGACTAACTGGTCTCAAGCCCTCGGGCTCTCAGACAGCTGAGAGGCCACTGAAGGACCGAGATGAGGGGGCATATGGGAGCGCAACCGGCTAGCCCACAGTCAAGCAAAATGAAGGGGAGGGGAGAAGAAAGAGGCTTTGGCAGCACCCCACAGAAGAAAGGTTACTGTATTTGCTCAGTTGCATGGGTGATAGAGTCCCATGTTGGTTGAGCCATCTTTTGTCAGGGGTGGATGTCTCAGGGTAGGAGAGGCAGGCACAGAGCTCCTAGTGAGAATCTCCATTCTGGGTCCCAGCCATCAGGGTGGGCACACAGCAGGAAGAAGACTGTGGGAGCACGTGGCAACAGGTCCATGTGCAGAGATTGGCCACCATCTTGGGGTCTTTGGACTCCAGCAGGATGGAGGTGGGGAACACACAGGCGGGTTCTGAGAAGGGAGAGCTCTGGTGTCAAGCCTCACAGGAAGTATATCTGTTTAGTGTGCCCCCAAAAACCCAGGGCAGACCTGAGTTAAATAGGGAGGGGAAGGGGAGGGGCTGGGGAGGAATGCTTAATCCTCTCCACCCTCTGGCCTTCTGGTACCTCATTAGTATGTAAATCTCTCTTGGGCCTGAGGCCTGTTTATCACGCCCACCTGTGTACATGACTGAAGGGTGACGGTGGAATGGAGATTAGACCTCATGTCAGGCCCAACATTAGTGCATGTTTTAAGGCTCTTTTAATTTTCAAGCTAAAATTGGTTTTGTCTCTTCTACAGCATTTATTGTAAGTTGCATTGATTGTATAATTTCCAATTTTGTTAGTGTGTTGAAACCTGGCATGTCTGTTACAGGGGTCTATCAACCGGCTTTTGTCTCACAGCCCTGAGTATTAGAAAAGGTTGATTCTCTGAAAAAAGCTTGAAAGTGTTGGAAGAAGTGAGTTAGGCTTTAAACTGAAGCAAGAGGGTAGCAGGCTTGATTATTGCTAGTATAACAGCTTTAATTCTATTAATTGCTAGCACCACTACTGCTGCAATAGCATTGACACAAGGAGTTAAGACAACTATTTTTGTTAACCATCTTTCAAAAAATGTTATTAATGTATTGAGTATACAAAAGGATTTATATAGATATCTGGAACAATGAATGATGCTCTATAACCCATTCAAATTATCTGAAGGAGGTTCAGGGTTCAAGAGTTAGGAGCCATCCCAAGTATCATGAAAAATATTACTGGAGTAGTGTTACATTTAAAATTCACAATGATTGTCATTATAATCAGAAAAAATTTTAAAGAGACCTGTAGGATATTTGGTATAATCCTAACACTTCCCTGGGTGTATTAACTTTGCATAATGAGATTATGAATTTAAAGAATGCTGCTCTTTTGACCTTTGATGCTACAGATAATCCTGTTAAAATTATACAAGGCCTGAGGTCAGTATTTCCATTTTGAACAAACCTCAGGAATGGCATAAATAGTTTGATCAGGCTAGCCCTTCTTATTTTGGGAATACTTTTATTCCTGCCCATCATGTTAAAGCTTATCCTTAACAACATCAACATGTTGGAAGGCAAAGTACATGGCTTAAACCTGATAATGGACCCCCAGACAAAATTATTAAATTAACAGGCTGGCAAGCCAAGGACGGGTAAGATTCTGCATAGAGCCTTACCAACCTAACACATTAGTGCATTGCCTTTGATAATGCATATTCCATGACAGGTAAGGAAGGCATTCTTGTCAGAATGACTTAAGACAGGCTCTGTCTTATTAACAAAATAAATAAGGGGGAGAGCTGGAGAGCCTTTGAGGCTGCTTTGCAAGAAGCTGACATGGGCCAAGGACAAGAAAAGGTGCTGCTTCACAGGAATATGACATTGGCCAAGGACAAGGAAGTAGGTTTCAGGCAGGAATCTGACATTAGACTAGAACAAAAAAGTAATTTCAGGTAGGAGTCTAAATCCTAGGCTATAACAAAGAAGTAATCTCAGGCAGGAATCTAAATATTAGGCCAGAACAAAGAAGTAATTTCAGACAGGATTCTAAATTTTAGGCTAGAACAAGGAAGTAGGCTTCAGACATGAAAATGTCCTTGGGCTAGGACAGGGAAGTAGGCTCAGATACTTTGGTCATCCTCATAAGCCTTTAGAAACAGTGATCATGGGAGTGTTCACGTAACTGGGTTTAATGCCTTTCTTTGACTATTTGTGTTTATTGTATTGCTTGTTCCTCAACTATTTGCATCTATTGTATTGCTAGACCCTCAACCTAGAACTGATCTTATTACATGCATGTAATCAAAATGGTATAAAAGCATAAAGGAAGAGGGGATATAGGATAGGGGGTTCTAGGGAGAAGAAATGGTGAAAGGGGATGACATTTGTATTGTAAATAAATAAAATATCCAATAAAAAGTTCTTTGATAAAATCCAATGTTCATTTTATGATAGAAGTACTGGAAAAGAATAGGGATATCGAGGACATATTTCAACATAATAGAGGCAATATACAGGCAGCCCAAAGCCAATATCATCCTAAATAGATCACTAAAGTAAAACTTGACATATCATAAAACGAATATTTATAATCAGTGTGAGACTTGAAAGCAGACAAAGATACACAGATGACAAGTTGTTATCTAAGTCAGCTGCTGTATAGTCCTGGCTCTATGGAAATACAGCAAATGCTTCTTCTGTCTTCTTCCTACTCCTTTATGAGACATGGCTCTGTGAAAAGCAGTGTGTCTAATCAAGTGCAGACCTCCAGCTTCTCAACAGTCTCTCCAGCCTGTGAATGGTCAGCTCATTAAACAGTTCTATATTTAGAAAGTGCTGATTGCCACTGTGGTGTCCAAATTTCTCTTTCCTCACACCTGCTCCATACCTAATTTCCAAGCACCTCCTTCACTTTATGTAGCCTGAAAACTGTTTGTTCAAGGACAGCACAGATTGTAATGTTGAACACAGTCTTTGCAGTACTTAAAATGTTCAGAATTAGCTTACACAGATTCTTTCAAAAACTTCTGAAATCATGTTCACTGAAAAGCTCCAGTTTCTAAATGTTTGGATTTATGCAGTTTCCATATAAGAATCAAAATAAAAGAAACAATTTCTTAGCATGGGCAATCTAGACATAAGTCAAACTGCTTAGCTTTGAGGAATTTAAATTCAATGAGATGGTTACCATGTGTGGGCAAATACTCTGGCTTTTGGATTTATTGGCATTAGACTGTGTTTATTTCATAAACTTAGACACAAGGGAGGTTAGCTCATGGTTATAGTGGCACAAAAAAGTGACATCATAGTCAATATTTGAGTGAAGTAAATATCATATAACTTCTGTTTCAAGGTTTTCTCAAGACTCGGGGATAGAAAAGTTAAAGAGTATGAACGTATAAATATGTCTTGTTTGATAGTCTATACATTTTGAGGATAATTAAAAAGAAATTTACTCTATTTTGCATAATTAGTCAACTCTAATAAAATGAGGTAAAAAGAAAGAAATTTTAACATTTTTTATCTGAAAGAGGTATAGTAAGAATCCAGAAATTAAAGATATAGATTTCCATTTTCCCTTTCATTAAATCTAGATTATTTTCTCATATAATATAATCCAAAGGCACTTCTATATACTTCATCCAGTTCTTCCCCATCATATGAAGTTGAGAATTGGCCTTCCAAGATCTGTGAAGGAGTGTGTTGAAATTTTGATGGGAATTGCATTGAATCTGCAAATTGCTTTTAATGGAAATGATCCTTTTGTCTTCCTTATAATAGTAAAAACTGATCAAATCATGAAGACTTATGCTGTAGAAGATACAAGAAACAAAGGAGTAGATTTTGATCAGTAAAGTGCTTACCTTACAATCATGAGGAACTAACTTCAATCTCCTTCAACCCATATTGAAGAAGGAGGAGGAGGAGGAGGAGGAGGAGGAGGAGGAGGAGGAGGAGGAGGAGAAGGAGAAGGAGAAGAGGGGGAGGGGGAGGGGGAGAGTGGGAGGGGGAAGAGGGAAGGGGAGGGAGAGGGGTGGGAGAAGGGGAGGGAGAAAAGGAGGAGAGGGAGAAAAGGAGAAGGAGAGGGAGAAAAGGAAAGGGAAAAGGAGAAGGAGAAGTAGAAGGAGAAGGAAAAGGAGAAGAGAAGGAGAAGGAGGAGAAGGAGAAGAAGGAGAAGGAGAAAGAGAAGGAGAAGAAGAAACGAGCTAGACATTTGATCACACTCTTATGATCTCAGCATTGGGAAGACAAGAGACAGGAGGATGCCTGTCTATGTGAATCTTTGAGTTGCAGGTTATTGAAGGACCCTATCTAAAAAGTCAGACGAGAAACAACTGAGGAATTAAACATATATATACACCCACACCCACACCCCACTTACACTTACCCACACCCCCATACACCCACCCACACCCCCACACACCCCACGTCTCCCCACACAGAATTCTTTATATTTCTCACTGGGGATTCTACTAAAGTAATTATTTAATTATAGTTGGCCTTAAATGTGTTATAAAATATTATAATTCCTGCTTTAACCCTATAACTGTCACAAAATGATCACATAGAGAGGTACTTATCTTGACAAATGACTTTAAAATTTGTTTGCAGATCATTTTTATAATCCATTGAGACTAATGGTTAGAGATTCCAATGAAGTAACTCTGCAATTAAAGCTGGCCTTTAGGAGAATCACAGAATATTAAAATTCTTGCCATAAATCTATGGCTGTCATGAAATTATCACAAAAAGAGGTATTTATCTTGAGAAATAACGTATTCCAATGTAACTAAAGTTTAATTTTATAATCCACTGGGAATAACGGTGAAGTAAAAAACAACATACAAACAATACTACTGACATAGACGCTTCTTTTAAGGGCTTCCACATTCTCTTCACTTAACTTTCATGTTTATCAATTAGATCTTTGTAGAGACATCCTATTTTATGTATTGTGGCTGCTTCACCTCTCTTATTTAACAGTGGTCTCTGCCTATGATGGTGCTGTTAATGTTATATGATTATAAAGGTGGACATGCTTGAGACTAGACTATTCCCATACTATGTTGCTGAAGCTAGGCATACTTCTGTTAATCTAATAAGTAAGTAGTTACCGTATGTGAGGAAATCAACACCATATGTGAGGAAAGTAACATGGAGATATTAATTTCTCCATGTTAGGGCATTAGATCTTAGATTGCCAGTACATTTAGAAAGAAGAGCTACTGCTGAGGTAATATGTGATCAGAATTTTTAAAGTCTTCCCCTAGAATATTCTGAGTTTCTTGAATATCATGTGTTTAGGTCAAATGTCTCTATTATCTGTAAGTTCCATTTGCTGTGTAATGACATTTACTTCAGATGTTTTTCTGGTCTTTATTTTTGTCCATATGATCAGTCTTGGGGAGAAAAATAGGGTCCCGAATTCACCTACTGTTACTGAGTTGAAGTTAGTCTGTGTCTTGAAGTCAAGTAGTATGCTTTTGATTAGATTGGGTGCACCAGGATTTGGTGCATGCATGCTTAGGATTGTGATGTCATCTTAGACCACTTCAGAATGAAGCGTCCTTCTTCATCACTTCAGATTAACTGTATTAAGTCTCTTTTGTCAGTTGTTGGAATAGTGCTGCCTGATTGGCTCCTGTTCCCATCTAGCAGAATAGTTTTTCAACCTTTCACTCTCAAGTGGTGCCTTTGTTGAACATGAGATGAATTTCTTATAAAGTTTTTAAAATTTTTAAATAAAAATGAAAAAAGTTGCATTTTGCTATTTTATTATTCAACTAACCCAAGTATTTTAATTGGGGAGTTGAGGCCATTAACATTTAAAGGTATAATTGAAAAGTGTGCATTGATTGTTCTTTTTGTTGTTAGTGTTCTTAACCCTCTTCATGTTTTAGTAGTTAGAGTTTCATTTCTTTGCTTTCTGTAGCTTGTTGGCTATGCTTATTTCCCTTTATTGCAACAGCTAAGACCTTTGACACAATATTAAATACAATACATGAGATGTTCATTTGTCTTTCATGATTCAATGTTAAGTTTAACAACAACAACAACAAAAACAGCATCCAGCATTATGTTAGCAGTACACTTTTTTTGGAGGTATCCTTTACCAGTTTTAGGATGGTTCCATCTTTTTCTACTTGAAAAGCTATTGTGAGTGGTTCTTCCTAACTGCATGGGCATTTTGAAATTTTAGAGTGGAAGTTTGGTTTTGTCATGTGCTTTTGATGAGTTTGCTGAGATGATCATATTAAATTTTTTACTATGCTCACATGGTAAAAATTACACTAATTTTGTAATGTTGAATAAACTATTTGTTCCTTGGATAAAATATGATTGATTATAATATGCTAATACATTAAAACATATATGCATACAGATATGTATATTTAATATATTTGATTGATTAAATTTTGTTAAAATAAATTTTGGTTTAGAATTTATGATTTTAGCATTCATTAAAGAGTGGTCTATAATGTTCTTTCTTATATTATTTTTAGTTTTGTTCATTCTATAGTAAAACAAGAGTTATCGGAGCTATTATGGAGCTGGAAGACTGTGTATAATTAATAATACTTCAATGTTGTAAGTTTGTAGAACATCTCTAAAGCTACAGTGGTTTGAATTTTCATTGTAAAAAATATTATCATTTGAATTTCATTTCATTGGTGAGCATAGTATTGAAGTGAGACATTTTTCTTGAATTAACTTTGATTGCTTTTATCAGTCAAAACTTGACTATTTCATCTAATTTGACAAATCTACTGAGACACAGTAGTTCATAACCTTCTCTTACTATCAATCACTTTAGCTTTTCTAATGGTGTTGGTTTCCCATCTAGATCTACTTGTACCTTGTGTCACATTTTAAAATTTTTCTCGGATTAATTTGATAAGAAGTATATATCAACTTTGACTATAATTTTGGTGAGCTGGTGCTAAGTTTTATTAGTCTATATAGACTTCACTTTCTATTTTATTGATGTTGGCTTCACTCTTTCTAATTTTTCCTCATGTTTTGCTTTTATGGGACTTTTTATCTTTTTTTCCAATGTTAAAAACTCAGGAGAGTGATAGAAATCTTGAGCATGGTTATTTTCCTTTTTTATAATCCTTATTTCAATATCCCCACCCGTCACAGGTCATGTAGTTCTTAACACATTATATATTTACATATGTGTGTCTCTGTGTGTGTCTATTTCTCTCTCTCTCTCTCTCTCTCTCCTATATGTGTATACAAGTATCTCTTTCTATATCTCTCTGTCTGTCTCCACATGTTTGTATGTCTGTGTATGTATGTGTGTTTCTGTGTGTGTCTGTCTGTGTCTCTCTGTTTCTCTTCATCTCTTTGTGGTGTGTGTGTGTGTGTGTGTATACAACCTGAAGTGTCAATCCTCACCTTCTACCTTATATAAAGTTGGATTCCTTGTTCACCACTGAGTACCGTGTAGTTGTCCCTTGAACTTCCAAAGATTTCCTAGTCTCCCCCTCCTAACTCAATATAGGACTGGATTACAGCACACACCACTGAGTCCGGCTTTATGTGGATTCTGGAAATCCAAAGTCTTATGCTTGTGCTTGCACAGCAAGTACTTGACTCACTGAGAAATTTCCTTAGCCTGTATTTTTACTTTAATTTTTTGTTAAAAATAGTGTCACCATAATTTAAAATAAACTGTTCATTAAATTCCTCCCATTATGTCTTTCTTTTCCACTTATATTAATATATGCTCAGTGGAAAGAGCTGTAATTCACTCCCCTAACTCCTCTTATACCCCTATCTACCCACTCTGGGACAAGAAATGTCAAGTTTATGTACTAATTTGGTTATAGTCCATGAAATTTAATCTTAACATATGTGGATAATATAGTCTAAATGGACAAATAAAGAAACATCCTGTGCATAATAATGTCAAGATACATAGTTTTTGTATCATATACCATTTTTCATTTAGAATAAAGAACACAGACTCTCTGAAGGAATGTGTTAATGATTTAGGGAAAGAATAAATTTATTTTATCTTAATTTGTCACATCAAATTGTTTAATTTTATTTTATGTTGGCTTAAATTGAGCAAGAAAGTTAACTTAATTTTTTGAGACCTTCATGCGTGAGTACACCAAATTTTCATTCCTCCTCCACATCTAGATCATTCCATATCCCCAACTCCCTCTTAAATTTATGACCTCTTCTTCTTTTATTATTGTGTATCTGTAATGGTCTCCATCAGCTACAAAAAGAAGCCTCTTTGATGAGAGGTGAGTGCTACTATCTGTAGTATAGAGATAAGTATACAGTTAGGAATTATACTAGTTTAGGAAAGTGATAGTAATGGGATCTTCTCTAGGGTCCATTACCTCACCGGCTATGGGTAGTTGTCTAGATTTAGAATCAAATATGCATTTTTTTCTATTAATTTACTCTTAAATGCAATTACAGGAAAATTACAAGTAGATTATTTCCCCCTACCAAGATATGCATGCTACTATTTTACCCTTGGGAATATCTTCTTATGCTCGTCATACTTTAGTTTCTACACTTTACACCTAGGTAAGACTATTGATGGCTCTTCCTACTCAGCTGTTTGTCTTTCACGTTTAGATACTATGAAAACTAGTCCTCAGAGAGGAGGCTTCCAGGTCAGTTCTAGCTTAATTCCAAGCCCTGTTTCTGAAATGAGTGGCATCTGCAACTGTAGAGTCTTACCTTCAGTGAGTGCTATATTCAATAGTAGAGTCTTATCTTCAAGTTCTGGGCGTCAATCTAAGGCCCACTGTAACAGCCTGCATCACTTTGTGAATCTCTTAGAATCTTCTGATTAATATTCAAAGAGGAGTTTCCTTTAACAGTTTCCCTTAACCCCTTACTGGAGTTTATTTTGTTTGGTTGGTTTGGTGTTTTAGTTTTAGTTTTGGTGTTGTTTTTAGATAGTCTCTGGCTCATGTGGGAAACAGTGTCACACCAACCAGTGTTACTTGGTGCAAACTATTTGTATATATACACAAATACAACAATATATCATTCATGTATTTTAAGTAAATGTAAAAAAGTATGATTCTCTGTTGCTTTTTCAAAATAATAATACATATGATGTTTGAAAAACAAAATTTTATTGAAATTAAACTTTTTATACAATATATTCTGATTATACTTTCCTCTACCCCAACTTCTCCCAAATACTTCCTTCTTCCCCACCCACCCAAATCCACACCCTTCCTTTTTCTCTCATTAGGTTGCAGACAAGCATCTAAAATAATTAGTAATAATGATAATGTAAAAACAAATAAACCAAAATATGACAATTCAAAAACATCAAATAAACAAACAGACAAAAAAGCTAAAGAAACAGCTCAAGAAACATATATGGAAGCAGACACACACACACAGAAATCCCATAGAACACAAAACCAGAATATATATGCTGAGGACCTGTGAGAGAAAAAAAATGAAGGAGGAGGAGGAGGAGGAGGAGGAGGAGGCATAGGAGGAAGAGGAGGAGGAAGAGGAGGAGGAGGTGTAGGAGGAGGAGGAGGTGTAGGAGGAGGAGGAGGAGGAGAAAAGGAGGAAGAGGAGGATCTGGAGAAAGATGAAAGAGAGAGAGAGAGAGGAAGAAGGAGGAGGAGGAAGAGGAGGGAAGGAAGAAGGGAGGGTAGAGGGAGGGAAGGAGGAAGGAAGGGAGGGAAGGAGGGAGAGAGGGAGG
>JANHMN010000007.1:80565406-80605406 GCA_030674055.1 Rhabdomys pumilio
GGGGGGAGGGAGAAGGTGCTGACAAAGCATGATGAGACAAAAAACCTTCAAAAAATGCCATTGAGTTTGTTTTGTCTTGGGCTTCTCTTGCTAAGCATGGGGCCCTTAAGAAAGGTTTGTATGACCAATGAGACTCCATTGCAGAAAATTATTTTTCCAATTGTGAGTGGTTGTCTCACAAATTGGATATAGCTTGTGGGTGAGGGATGATGACTTGTGTCCATTTAGCCTCTCAGCACTGGAACCCCATCAGGCCCAGACTTGTGCAGGCCCTGTGCATGCTGCCAGTCTCAGTGAGTCCATATGAAAACACACTGTTTTTAAGGGGAGAAATGAAGGAGTAGATCCTTCCTGTTATGTGCTCATACTAACATAGATGAGAGCTCTCATAACTGGACGGCACTGGTGAGATTAAACAGGCCTTAGGGCTAGGAAGTGTTGAGAGTGCTCATGTGGAGCAGCAGGCCACAGGAATGCAAATCAGCCACGAAGCCAAGAGTGGAGCTCGCAGGTGGCTCCAGCCAGCCAGCTGATGTCAAAACCCTTATGCTTATGCTCCTAACATCTGCACAGACCCATTAATGCTTTTAATGAAGTAGAAGACAGATCATACAGAATTCCTTAATAAAAGAAAACCACAGTAACAAAAGAAAAAGGATTGCCTATATTTTAAGAGCCACTTTCATTTTATGTAAATAATTGCAGTCACTTTAGTTATATTGTACAGAGATTTTACTTTCAGATTTTCCATGCATCATTTCGATATTTTATGGAAAATATTTCTTTGGCTTTTTGATGATTGACCAAATTTTCATAAAGAGAAAAATGTTTTTTTTAACTTTTCTATGATTAACATTTAATACTTTTTAAATATTTCTATTATTAAGAAGTTTGTAAAAAAATCATTATATATTATCTCAGAATAACTTTTGGAAGATTAACATATAACAGTAGAAAGTCTCAGTGGAGAAAGGCCTGCCCTTTCTTATGGTTTCAAAAGTAAACCGTTTACATGTGAAATATATGTCAGGTCACACATGTACACATACATTCACACAAACATTGAAATTTGAAAAGTATACAAGACAAGTCACCTACCAGAAACAACTTTGATTACCATTCTTTCAAAACCTTTTAATTGTGAAATTATAAAACCCATAATACATAGTGATTCTTTACATTATTAGGATCAGCTGAAGTGAGAAACATTTAGATAGTTCACTTAGAATTATGTTACACTGCACTAGATTTCCACACTACATCTCAAATGCCCCCCAGTTCTAGTTGTCTCACTCTGACACTCTCCCCTTTCTATTTCCCCCCACTTGATTCCCTCACACCCACCCCAGCCGCCCTCAGTCCACCTTCCACGTGTAAAATCGATTTTATTTTCTCTGCCAGGAAGAGCCATGCATTCCCCTTAGACCTCTCCTCTTTACCTAACCTCTCTGGGTCTATGGATTGTAGCTTGGTTATTATTTATTTAACAGGTAATATCCACTTATAGGTAAGTGAATACCATATTTCTCTTTCTGAGTCTGGTTACCTCACTCAGAATGATTGTTTTCTAGTTTCATCCATTTGCCTGTAAATTTCATGATGTCATTTTTAACAGCATTTTTAATACTTCATCGTGTTAATGTACGACATTTTCTTTATCCAGTCTTCGGTTGAGGCTCACCTAGGTTGTATTCAGTTTCTGGTTAATATGATTAGCCCTGCAACATGGTTGATTAAGTATCTTTGTGATAGGATGGGCATATACTCAAGAGTACCAAAGCTGTATCTTGAAGAAGATGGATTCCCAACATTCCAAGGAATTACCATATTGATTTCAAAAGTGGTTGTACACGTTTACAGTCCTACCAGCAATGGATGGAGCCATGTTCTGTGTTACACGTCCTCACCTGAGTTGTCACTTGTATTATTTATCTTAGCCATTCAGACAAGTGTAGGACAGGATCTCAAAGTCATTTTGATTTGCATTTCCCTGATGGCTAAGGATGTTGAACATTTATTTGTTTTTCAGTCATTTGAGATTTCTCTATTGAGAATTCTCTGTTTGGGTATTTACCCCAATTTTAATTAGATTTTTTTTAATGTCTAGTTTTTTGTGTTCTTTATGTATTTTGGATATTAGTCCCCTACTGGATATGTAGTTTGTAAACGTATTTACCTATTCTGTAGGATGCTGCTTTGTTTGAGTAACAAAAGCTGTTCAAGAGAGATTTTCAGTTTCATGAGGTCCTATTTATTGTTGATCTTAATGCCTGCACTATCAGTGTTCTGTTCAGAAAGTCATCTCCTGAGCCAAATACATTCAAGAGTATGCCCCACTTTCTCTTTTATAAAGTTTAATATATCCGGTTTTATGCTGAGGTCTTTGATCTACTTGGACTTAAGTTTTTGGTGAGAAGATAAATATGGATCAATTTGCATTCTTCTACATGTAGACATCCAGTTTGATCAGGACCATTTGTTGAAGATTATGCTTTGTTTTGTTTTGTTTTGTTAGTGTCTATTTCTGGCCTCTTTATCAAAAATCAGATGTCCATGTGTGGGGGAGTTTCTGTCTGGGTCTTCGAGTCCACTGATCAATGTGTCTGTTTTTATGCCAACACCATGTGGTTTTCATTACTATACCTCTGTAGTACAACTTGAAATTGGAAATAGTGAGATCTCCAGGAACACAATGCAGTGGGAAACTACCCATAATATATAGAAGTCATTCTAAGGAGGACTCCTAGTAATAGGAGTTACAGAGAATCTCAGCTGGTCATCTCATGTTACCAGGTAGGTTTTGAATGGCAGGACTTTGAATGGCATTCAATTCAGTTGTTGACCAAGAGAATCCCATGAAATTCCCCAAATAAATCAGGTTGCTGCTAAGACAAAGGGTTGCTCCCCACAAATTAATAATAGTGCCCCATTGCCAAGAATAACACAAGTCACTGAACATGGAGAAGTTGAGCTAGTGCCTACACTGAACCTTCACTCTTATGTTCCAGTCTGTTGGGTAAACGAAGGTACTCTTCAAATTTTGGAAAAAGAAATGTGAATACAAACTCAGCCACAAAACCTTTGACCAAAAATCTGTCCTGTGGGCAACTATGCTAGGGCAGTGGTGGCAAAGAACTTGTGGGAGTGGCCAACCAATGTCTGATTTGATTCAAGACCGACTCCTTGGGAAGGAACCCATATCCAACCAAGAACCAGAGACTAGCTAGCCCAGAGACCTAAGATAAAACCAAATGCTACTTTTTAAAAAAAAGAATTATCAATAAAATGATGACTATTGATATTCTGATATACTCATAGATCACTGCCTTATACAGTGATCATCAGAGAGGCTTCCTCTGGCAGCAGATGAGAATATATCATTACAGGGAAAGAGAGTCTAACTGGGAGGTCTCTATCAAATCCCTCCCCTCAGAGCACAGGGAATCCTGTGGAAATTGTAAGAGCCAGAGAGCATGTAGGACACCAGGAGAACAAGGCCCTCTGACATAATTGAGCAAGGCTGATGAACTCACAGAGACTGAAGCAGCAATATATATTATAGCTATTGGCTTAGTATTTTTATGGGACCCCTGACTGTGAGAGCAAGTGGATCACTGACTCTTGAGTCTTCTCTTTAGACTCTTTTCTGCTGTTGCCTTTCTGGGTTGCCATGTCCAACTTTAATATGATAGCTTTTGCTTCATCTTATACTTTATTTTGTTTCTTAGAAACCTGTTCTTTTCTAATCAGGAAGAGAAGAGGAGTGAAATCCAGAGGGAAATGGGTGAGGAGGAACTGGGGGGAGTAGAAGAAGGGGAAACTATAATCAAGAGATATTGTATGAGAAAAGAATCTATTTTTAATAAAAGGAAAATATGAAAAAATTACATTACACATTTCATAAATTAATTTTATTTGTATTCTTTTTTATCCTAGAAATAAAACTTTATATTTAGTGGTTAAAGAAGTTCATAGTTATAGAAAAGTATTTTTCTTAACTGATTACTATAGATTTCAAATTTGTTACTCCACAGTATAATTTGAAGTTCTTAGTTGTGATATCTCCAGCAATGCTTTAGTTTTTCCACTGGGAGTGTTTTGTGATCATTGAGGCTGTTCATAAATGTTTTCCTGTTTAGTTTGTCTATGAGTTTATTGGTGATGTTGTATTTTTGTGTGTGTGGCTTTTGTATGCCATAATTCTTAAATAATAGTCATTGTTTTCAAGATGACTAACATTGCTAGACACTTTTTCATGTATCTTATGTCAATTTGTATGTTTTCCTTTAAAAAGCTTCAAAAATGTACATATGCTTTTAGCCACAAATTGCATATTTAGTTTTTTATTCTAGGACACAATGTAAAATGTATTTCTGGTTGTTTTTATTCATCCTTTATTTCACAATGCTTTACCAAACAAACAAACAAACAAAACAAAACAAAACAAAAAACCAGAAAACTAGCAAGTTACAAATACGTTGCAGGAAATGGTTGCAGAAACACAAATATCTAGAACAGAATAAAACACATTACGTGTTTTTATAATTTTATGTATGTGTGTTTCAGGGTGTGGTATATGTCCACACGTGTGTGCAGATGTGTACACCATTCATATGTGTGGAGGCCAGAGAATAACACGATGCGTCCTGTTCTACCACTCCTTCATTTTTCCTTTCCACTGAAAATATAGTTAGACTGATGGCCTTCAACCCTCCTGTTTTCCCTTCTTGCTCCCAGAACTGCGACTATACATGCATTCATGACACAGACTCTAGGGATTCTACCTCAGGCCCTTATACAAAAGCAAAAGCTCCTACCCATTGCTCCATCTCCGCAAGTCCTGTACATTATTTTTAAAAAATCTTTGTAACAAATTCATAAACAAATGGTAAGCCACAAAACAGTGAGTACACAATTGTCTTTCAAAGGATAATGCACGCTCATGCCTGTGTGTGCTACTGTGTGGGGTGTGATGAGAATATACAATAAGAAGCAAAGACGGAAACATGGTAGTTGTGCAGAGCTCTGGATGTTTGCGTAACCTGACGCTATTGAGCAAGAGTGTTTATGCTCCCCAGCAAAGGATGGAATGTTTAGCTAGTAATAGAAAGAACTGGGCATAGAAGAAACAATGGTGAAATGAAAAATAGAAAAGGGAATATTCCCACAATGTGGGACTTTGGATCCAGGCAGCATAAGTACAGCTTCCTGATGTCTTCTCAACGGTTTTGTTGAATACATAAAAACTAAGCTCACACTTTGATATTTGCTTGTCTTGTTCTTTCTCTTTCCTTTGATACTTAAAGTAGGTTTCACTCGCTTTAGCCAGAAGAGCATAAAGAGATTTAAATAACTCTATTCTGAATTATATTCTCCTTAGCACACACAGTTTGTCTCAATTTTACCTCCTCTCCTTGTTGTAGATTTGTAAAAGGGACTGAACATGTAGAAGTCTCACTGGCTGCTATTGGAGTTAAAGTCATAGTATCAGATATCATCTATACAGTCCAGCAGTTCGGTTAGCAGGAGTTCAAGGAATGACAGTCTGTGGGTGTACCCACTATTTCCAACTTCTAGTCCTCAGTTTTAAAAGTTAATTTGCTGGACCTTGAATAGTAAATAAAATATCCGGAGACAATGGTATCATCCAAAAAGATATTTATTTTTGGAGTCAGTATTATTTTCTTCACATCAAATAAACTATTAAGGTATTTGATTGATATATGTTTCTTTTCAGTAATACAAAGTCCTCTCTGTCAACTGCTGCCATCCAGCTACATGTGAAGATAGTTTTCATTATTACAACAAAGAGATACTATGGAGATAGTAGTGAACAGGGACTCTGGTCAATGTCCTATAAAACACAACATTCACATGCTTTTCTCCATGACAAAGAATGACAAAATTATCTAGCCCCAAATACCCATAGAGCAAGATGGAGAAACCCGCAAATGACACATAAATTTGCCCAGTGATTCACTGATCCCAGCTACTCCTCTTTTGCAATGGGATACAGTAGAGATGTTAATACTGGGTTTTGGTATTTGGTTGCTAATGTGTGCACTCTGTTTATGATGTCTTAAAACACACACTTCACAATTGGTCTACAATGTAACTAATTAGATTGCGGTTTTCTTAATTCAAACTGCATCTCCCTGTTACCTCCTCAAAATTACAACCAACTCAATTTAACTGTTCTGTTTCATTCATAGAAAAGATATGTCATAGGATATGCATATCTCAATTATTATTATTCATAATAATTTATGAATAATAAATTATCATAAATTATCACATTGACTATCTGCATTTGAATATAATTGTATTCTCTATCTTAGCTAGCACTTGGCATTTCTGGTCTTTAACATTTGTAAACTTGGGTATGATGCAACATCTCCTGGTTATTTTTCTAGGTGCTTTTACAACTTACAAAACTATTAAAAGTTATCAATATTGCACTGTCATTCTAGGTTCTTCTACAGCTTGCCTTTGCAACTCTTTATCCACTTTTCTACTAATTCTTTACTAACTTAGAGGAATCTTTATAATTTTCTAGGACTTAGTTTTTCATTAATTTTATTTATTTATTTTATGTATTCGAGTACACTGTAGCTGCCTTCAGACACACCAGAAGAGAGCATCAGTTCCCATTACAGATGGTCATGAGCCATTATGTGGTTACTGGGAACTGAACTCAAGACCTCTGGAAGAGTGGTCAGTGCTTTTAACCACTGAGCCATCTCTCCATCCCCTACAGCTTAGATTTTTACTTCAGGTATTAAAGTATAAAATAGCATTTTATTATGAGTAAAATTATATTAATTGAAAACTCTATTCCTTAAAGGTTTATTAATTTTGTGGGATTATAATTATCAACCATTGTACTTGATCATTTTTTCTCTTTAGTAATTATTTTAATTATAATAGCTAACTTTAACAAGTGTATTTTAAGAAAATGATCAATTATTTGTTTTACCCTTAAATTGGTCTGTGATAAGTTGTATTCATTATAACTTATTTTTATGCCATTTAACATGACATAAACTGATACAGTTTGCTGCATTGTGTATTCTGTGGCAATGCTCATTTACTGATTCAGTAAAGTTTTGCTATCCATTTTATTGACAATGCTTTAAGTACAGAGAAGACACTAGCAAGCAAAATAAACTTATATTCTGATGTATACAGCCAAGTGTGCAGAAGGAATCAAACAATAAATGGGATAAATATACAAAGTATATGAGCTACCACAAGGCCCTATAAAAACTCACATGATAGTAGCACTTCCGGATGACAGATGCTCACTGGACAAGAATAACATATTCATTTGCCAAAATTTGGCAAATGAAGAAAGCCTGAAACGTGCATCCGATCCTGTGGTCAGTACTTTGATCTCTGGGCTTGAACTCTAGTGGGCCTTCTATACTGGACACATTGATCGGCTGGAAGAAGAAATGATTGCACAGAGAAAGGACGTGATAACTTCTGTGCCTCCTCCTGACCCCACATTCACAAACATCCCAGTCTGCCTTATATGTCCCTTATTGCCTGCTCGTAATCTGTATCCTCTATACAAATACTCGGATGACAAATATGAGTCCTGTGAGCTGTTGGGAGCCGACTTTTAACAGAAAGCGTCTAGAAAGCAGCTATTCATGCCTGTAAGGCGCTCGTGGTATCCACGCCTGCAAGGCTTATGTCATATACACGCCCCTACAAGGGGCGTGGCAAAAGTGTATAAATACCCCAGATTTCCCTTCAATAAAAGAGACTGGATCAGAACCTCTGTCTTGTCTCCATTCCTAGTGTCTCTTCCCCTCATCCCCATTCTCTCTCCCTCTAGACCCTGACCCAAAGACTGGAGCGGCAGTTTGGGCCGGGCAGTGGTGGCCTACGCCTTTAATCCCAGCCCTTGAGAGGCCAAGCCAGAAAGAGTGGAGCAAGCCACAACATTTTTTGTTATAGTAACTATTAAGTCTTTTGTCTCAAGCCAGGTAGAGTGGAGCCGGTTGCAACAGTGAGCAAATTACCAATCCTGAGAAAAAAAAGTTAGAGAAAACTCTGACTTTAAAGCACATCAGAAGTCCAGATGTATTCAACATCTGAAGTGGAGGGCCCTTAATACATGTCTCTGTTAACTCAGAGTCATTATTATGTTTTAAGTGAAACACATAAAAGGCTATTAATTTATTATCCGAGTCTTCCAATGTGATATTCGCAAATCACCTCAAGTCAGTCTTAAATAAAATTACAAAAAAAAAAGAAGAAAAAAATCATCCTATCTGAAGATATTGAGGACTAGTTGTACTGAAATTATAGTAACTTTTACTGAAGTAACTTTCCCAAAGACCTTCTTCATAAATATTAAAAAAGGAAACTCATGGGCAAGTTCTTCCTATAGCTAAGTAGAGAAGTGGCAAGTATCCAGTGGCCGTGAATAGTGTGAGTGGTTAATGTGGATGTTTGAGAACAAACCCGCCCTTTAAGTCATCACATTTCCTTGCTTATACATCCTCTGGCATTCATGGATCTTGACCTCAATGTTTTTCCAGATATCTCCAAAATGAAAATGTAGAGGTTTACAAAGAAATATTGGGAAAATAAATTTATATTTAAATAATATGTCCACAGAACTGTTACACAACTTGAATTAAAATATAAACAATGTTATTAGGTATTCTTTCAATCTGAAGATACTGCTTCTGGGTTTCAGAAGCTAGGGATATATTACATTATATTATATAATATAATGTAATTAAATATTATATTTTATATCAATACATATTAATACATATATTAATCATGGACTCCCTAGGCCCAAGTCTAGCATATGACCTAAAGTTTTTGGTTTTTTTTTAAAAAGCAAGGTTTAAATTATCATTCAGATTGTTAGTGCAAATTTCTCCTTCATTTTCCAGAGCATAATAACAGAAATGTGTAAAAGTCAACAAAAACAAATAAAAGTAAAATGCACCAAGACCAGCAAAACATTAATATAAAATTCAAGCATATGATTGTCTTCCTTGAGCTCTTAAGTCACACCTACATAAAACAACACTGAATGGTTTGAAGTTGGTTTTACGGCAAAGGGAGGGATTATAGGAAATTAAGTCACCAGTCACCGTGAGCCCTCTCTCTACTTCTTTTAAGACACAATAGAGAAAATGTTTTGTATTTAAAAGGAAAAACAGGAACTATCATTATGCTTAAAGTTCTAGGTATAAAACTGCCAGAAAAAGTAGCAGAATTACACCTGCTGTCCATTAATCTCATATGATGAAAAGAAAGATGAAACGGGTAATAATTTCAGGAAATTCCAATCTTATTATTCTGAAAATTCCACTAACTTTAAGAGTCTTTATTCCCATTTAAGGTATAATGAATGTGTCAGTTTTCATATTCAAATGATGTTAGACTGTTTTTAAAATGCAAACACCCAAACGTTGGCACTTTAGTCATTTTTCCCTGTTTTTGTTTTCAACTACTGTGTTAGTACCGAGCCATCGTAACTTCCTGTTTATTATTACCTAGATTAAAAGCTATGAAGCGCTGGACATGTCCATTATGAAAACATATTACTTCATAGCTGTACTAAAAGTTCCCTCAGCCTAGACATTTCCAAAGCCTCTTCTCATCCAAAACTGAATTCTGAGCTGCATAATCCACTCATTTGCAGTTCTTGTTTGTTCCCTCACCATTACACTCTTTCCAGAAGCAGATGTCTTTCTACAAACCATCTCTAACCATAAATTCATGAGTGACAGTGCATAGATTAGTTTGTACCTTGGAATTTTTTTAATTAAAAATTGTAAACAATTTTCAAACTTCCTGACATGTATTTAAAAATGTATAATCCCCAGATACATATGTGAGTACTGATGCAGGAAAAAGTTTGAAATTAACTTCATAGTATAAATTTTACATACCTTAGTTGCCCACAATTCTTTATGTAGATCTGAAAGTTCCTGGGCCACTTGCCATGTCTGTTGTTGTCCTTGTTCAGCTCATGTATGGGCTGTCATGTTGGTGAGACTTTGAACTTTTAAAATTACATCTTATAAGATCTTGGGTGTTTGATAGTTATGCTGACATGTTAGTTTGAACAATGATCTTTCTACTTTAATACATAAATTATTGCAACAACCTGAGATTTAATCCCAAATAAATAAAATGACTGACTTGTCAAGCTTATTGTGAATATTAGCTAATTCATGAAAAATGCCTGGAGGGGAATATGAGTTTGTTGATATGGTTATAATGTGACAGTGATAGAAGTTGTCATAGTCTTCCCACTTACTCTCTATTCTTTGCCCTTAATTCAAAAGAAGATGATCAGATAGTGCCTGGAATGGTCCAGTGGCCTGGGACTTAAAAGGTCAAGAAAAAGGAAGAACATATGTAAAGTCCCTGTGGCCAAGAGAATGATTAATAATTTCTTGTGGAACTATGTAATCTCAGTGGTGGGAGGTGAGGGACCATGGTGCCAGATAAGGCTCGACAGGTAGAGAGAGACCAGGTTAGAGGAGCCTGTCTGTCATCTGAAGGAATTCTGTCCTCATCTTAAGGACAATAGACATTACTGAAGGAGTTTTAGGCAAATGGGTATATGTCTGTACACTCCATATTTTTACTTGGCTGCAGAGGAAATGAGTAGAAGGCTACATTGGTTATCTACTGCTGACTTAGTGGATTCTACAATCTCTACACAATAATTTTTGTCTCAGTAGAAGATGGTTCTGTGGAGGCAAAGAGAAGCTTGGTGTAGCGCCTCACTGTACTTAAACATTACCATTCCAGGAGATATGCCTAGCGAGCATTCTTGATTCTCATGCCGCCTCAGTCAGTTATGCTGAAGTCAGTTGTGTCTAGTGGCCATCAACCATGAGTCCTGTTCTCATGAAAGACATTTGTGAACTTTTACAAGATACAATATTTCATTGGACTTAAGTCAAAAAAATCTTTACAAAGGGATCTTTGAAAGAGAGATTAAAACTAAATTATAAAATGAACAACGAAAAGAGTCTCATGTCCACATGTACTCACTACCATGTAAACAATTAGGAGCAATAAAAATATATACTACAGTGACCTTATAAGTACTTGATACATTTAAAACTTCTTCTAGAAACGTTATTCATTGTACAAATATTTCCTGACTCTGTTGAATGCCTGCTCTATGCTAAGTTCTAAGACTGACTCTGGAAGGGCTAACTCATATTTTCTAACACAATGTAGGCTATACATAGCAATAAAATCATCATTTTGGCTGTGCTTCATTTCCTGCACCACAACTCTGCCTACTTTTCTGGAGGCCTGCTTATATCAGGGACACCAGCCAAGACCCCTGCCCCAAGTCCTTGCTCACGAACTCCCCTGAAAGCGCACCCAAGAGCAATAAACTGTGCCCATACCCTGTGTTCCATTTTCTGCCACACAATCCTGTCTTTTTTCCTGGAGGTCACAAAGGCACAAGGGACCACTGACCATGCTGGTCAAAGACCAAAGCAACCTTGGGGCAAAAAAACCCAGAATCCACACAGGCCACAAAACTTCCAGTAGAACCATTCTACTGTTCTTAAAGATTCCCTGGTCAACAGAACCCCAGGCTACTCAGATCAGAGGACTGAGAGGAATTAGAAAACAAGGGAAGAAAACATTCAAAGACTGCCCATCCAACAAAGATAAACTCAGAAATCAGCACCAGAACCTAAAATAACCACAAAGCCAACTTTAAAACACAATCAACAACAACCAGGGTAACACGACATAACCAGAGTTCAGCTATCGTACTATAGCAAGTATTACATATCCTAACATAGCTAAAGCGTGAGAAAATGACCTTAAATCCAATCTTATGGAACTGATAGAGGTCTTTAAAGAGGAAATAATTCCTTGTAATACATCCCTTATGGAAACACAGGAAAATACAAATAGGTGAAGGAAATTAATAAAACTGTTCAAGAACTGAAAATGGAAATAGAAGCAATAAAACACACACACACACACACACACACACACACACACACACAAACCGAGGGAATCCTAAAGATAGAAAACCTAGTAAGAGAAAAGGAAATACATAAGCAAGCATCAACAACAGAATACAAGAGATGGAAGAAAGAATCTCAGGTGTAGAAAATATGATAGAAATACATCAGTCTAAGAAAATGTTAGATCTAAAAGGCTCCTGACACAAAATATCCAGAAAATCTGGGACATTGTGAAAGGACCAAATTTAAGAATAATAGGAGGAGAAGAAAAAGATTCCCAGTTCAAAGAACCAGAAAATATTTTCAACAAAATCATAGAAGAAAATGTCTACAACCTAATGAAAGAGCTGCCTGTAAACATACAAGAAGTTATAAAGCAACAAATAGATTAGAACTTCTTGCACATAGTAGTCAAAATACTAAATGTACAGAACAAAAAAAAACAGTTTAAAAAAAGAGAATATTAACTGCAAGGCAAAGGGTCAAGTAACATATAAAAGCAAACCTTTAAGAATTACACCCAACTTCTCAACAGAGACTTGAAAATCCAGAAGGGCCAGAGCAGATGTCCCTCATTCTTTATAAAGACCACAGATGCCAGCCCAGACTACCATACTGAGCAAAACTTTCAGTCACTGTAGATGGAGAAAACAAGATACTTCATGACAAAACCAAATTAAATAACATCTATCCACAAATCCAACCCATAGAAGGTACTATAAGAAAAACTCCAACCAAAAGACGTTAACTACACCCACAAAAACACAGGAAATAAAAAATTCCACACCAGCAAAACCAAAAGAAGAGAAACACACACACACACACACACACACACACACACACACACACTACTACTACTACTACTACTACTACTACTACTACTACTACTACCATCAAGATAACAGAAATTAACAATTGTTAGTCATTAATATCTCTCAACACAATGGACTCAGTTCCCCAATAAAAAGACACAAGCTAACAGAATGGATGAGAAAACAGGATCCATCATTCTGGTGCATACAAGAAATAGACCTCAGCATCAAAGGTAGACATTATCTCAAAATAAAGGAGTGGAAAAGCTTTTTCCAAGCAAACAGACTGAAGAAGCAAACTAAAGTAGCCATTCTAATATCTAGGAAAGTAGACTTTCAACCAAAATTAATTAAAAGTGATGGGGAAAGATATTTCATACACATCATAGGAAATATCCACCAAGATGATATCTCAATTCTGAGTATCTATGCCCTAATGCAAAAGCACTCATATTTGTTAAAAAAAAAAAAATACTGACGCTTACATCACACATCAAACCCCATACATTAATAGTAGGAGATTTCAACACTCCACTCTCACCAATGAACAAGTCATCAAGATAGAAATTAAACAGAGAAATAATGAAACTAACAGGCATTATGAATCAAATAGACCTAATAGACATCTACAAAACATTTCACTCAAACACAAAAAAAAATACACCTTCTTCTCTTCACCTCACCCAACCTTCTTCAAAATTGACCATGTAATCAGTCACAAAGCGAGTCTCAACAAATACAAGAAAATTGAAGTAATCCCCTGTATTTTATCTAATCATCATGGATTAAAACTGGACATCAACATCAAGAAAAACAACAGAAAGCCTACAAACTAATGGAAATTGAACAACTCTCTACTCAGTGGTCAAGAAAGAAATAAAGAAATTAAGAATTCAATGAAAATGAATAAACAACATACCCTAATTTATGAGACATGTAGCACTAAGGGACTTCATAAGAAAATCAGAGAGATCTTATAACATTTACTTAACAGCACACCTGAAAGCTCTAGAACAAAAAGAATCAAACACGTCCAAGGGGAATAAATGGCAGGAAGTACTCAAACTCATGGCTAAAATAAATCAATTAGAAACAAAGAGAACAACACAAAGAGTCGATGAAACCAAGAGTTGGTTCTTTGAGAAAATCAACCGATAGACAAACCCTTAGCCAAACTAACTAGAAATCAGAGAAAGAAAATGTACAAATTAACAAAATCAGAAATGAAAAAGGGAACATAACAACAGACACAGAGGAAAGCCAAAAAATCATTAGGTCTGACTTCAAAAACCTCTATTCAACAAAATTAGAAAATCTAAATGAAATGGACAATTTTCTTGATAGATACCATTTATCAAAGTTAAATCAAGATTAGGTAAACGATTTAAATAGACCTATAACCCTAAGGAAATATAAGCAGTCACCAAAAGTCTTTCAACCAAAAAACAAAACAAAAACAAAAAACAAAACAGCACAGGGCCAGGTGGTTTTAAAGTAGAATTTTACCAGACTTGCAAAGAAGAGCTAATACCAATACTCCTTAAATTATTCCACAAAATGGAAACTGAAGGAACATTGCAAGATTTGTTTTATAAGGCCAAAGTCACCCTGATACTAAAGACACACAAAAACTCAGCAAAGAATTTCAGACCAATTTCCTTAATAAAATCTTATGTAAAAATCCTTAATAAAATACTCAAAAACTGAATCCAAGAACACATAAAAAAAAATCCACTATGATCAAGTAGACTTCATCCTAGAATGCAGAGATGGTTCAACATATGAAACTCCATCAATGAAATCCACCATAAAAATAAATGATCATTTCATTAGATGCTAAAATAACCATTGACTAAATTTAATATCCCTTCATGATAAAAGTCTTGGAGAGATTAGGGATACAAGGCACATACATAAATACAATAAAGGCAATATACAACAAGCCAATAGCCAACATCAAATTAAATGGAGAGAAATTTAAAGCAAACACACTAAAATTAAGGACAAGATAAGACTGTCCACTTTCAGCATCTTAAAATATAGTACTTAAAGTTTTAGTTAGAGCAATAAGACAACTAATAGAGATCAAGGAGATACAAATTTGAAAGGAAGAAGTCAAAGTATTGCTATTTATGGATGATATTGTCAGTACACATAAGTGTCCCCCAAAATTCTACCATGGAATTTCTACAGCTGATAAACACCTTCAGCAAAGTGGCCGGATACAAAATTAACTTAAAAAATCACTACCCCTCCTATATACATATAATATGAGGGCTGAGGAAGAAATTAGGGAAAAAAACACCCTTCAAAACAGCCATAAAAATATAAAATATTTTGATGTAACTCTAACTAAGCAAGTAAAAGATCTGTAGAACGAGAACTTGAAATATTTGAAGAAATTCAATGAGCAAAATGTATGAAACTAGAAAAGATCATTTCTAGTGAAGTAACCCAGACACAGAAAAGATGAGCACGCTATGTACTCTCTTATAAGTGGATATTAGCTATAAAGTACAGGATAACCATGCTACAATCCAGACCCCCAAAAGCTGAGTAAGAAGGAGGATCCTAGAGGAGATGCTTGAATCTCACTAAGAAGAGGAAATAAAATAGACATCAGGGGTGGATGTAGGGAGGGGAAGAGGAAGAGACCAGGAGAGATCCACTGTGAACAGGATGGAGGGAGATTTGGGAGGCAAAACTAACTGGGAAGGAGCATCTTTGGGACAAGCTATAAACTTAGAACAATGGAAAGTCCTAGGACTCTATGAGGTGACCCTAGTTAAGACTCCTAGTAATGAGGAATATGGAAACTTAAAGAGTCATCTCTTGTAACCAGACAATGGAGGGATGGAGACACCAACCTAGCCACATTGACCCACAATTGGTTCTGCCTACAAGATCTGCCTACAAGATATGCAGGGGTAAAGATGGAGCAGAGATTGAAGGAATGGCCAACTAATGACTGGCCCAGCTTAAGACCCATGCCATGAGAGGGAGCCTATCCCTGACACTATTATTAATATTCAGCTATACTTGCAGACAGGAGCCTAGCATAACTGCCATCTGAGAGGCTTAATCCAGTGGTTGATGGAAACAGATGCAGACCCATAGCCAAACATTAGGAGGAGCTGTGGGAATCTTGTGGAACAAGGGAAGGAAGAATTGAAGGAGCCAAAGAGATTAAGGACACTACAAGAATACTTAAAGAATCAACTAACCTGGGCCCATAGAGACTCACAGAGACTGAACCACCAACCAGAAAGCATGCATGAGATGGACCTAAGCCCTCTGTACATGTGCAGTTTGTTCATCATGTGAGATTCCTTAACAACCAGAACAGTGGCTGTCTCTGACTCTGTTTTCTGCCTTTTGATCCCTTTCCCCTAACTGGCCTACCTTGTCTAGTCTCAATAGAAGAAGATGCCCCTAATCCTACTGCAACTTTATATACCAAGGCAGGTTGATATCCAAGGAAGACATCCACTTTTCTGAAGAGAAGGAGAGGGAGAGATAGAGGCAGGGGTGGGGGAGAGGGAAAGATTGTGGGGAGAAAAGGGAAGGGAAGATTGGGGTGTAAAGTAAACAAATTAATGAAAAAAAGTAAAGCAAAATATAACAAAAAAAAAAAACAACCTTCCATTTACTTAAGACAAACAGCATTACAAAAATCAGAAACCAATAAAAATACAAGTGGGTGGTTGTGTGGTGCCCAACACCAGCTGGTCCATTTACAACACAACTTCTGCACCAAAGGCTCAGGGATCATCACACAAGAAGGAGAAGAAGGAATGTAAGAACCAGAGGAACCAAAAGTGTGCTGTGAGATCGTGTGTCCTAGAAATGCAGTCAGTACTAAAACTATGTACAGAAAATAATACTGTACAAGTTAATCAGGTTGTATTTATATATTTAGGAATATATGTAGATGTATAAATGTAATTAAAAATGAAGAATTTGAGAGAGAACAGAAGAGTATATGGCAGAGATTAAGAGAAGTAAAGGGAAGGAGAAATGGTATAATTACTATTTGAAAAATATATTAATGCAATTTTTAGTTTAAAAATGTAGGGTAATGTATATAATTCAAAGTCTAAAATTGCAGTAACAGAAGATAATAAATATTACGTATGCTTTACTCGCAGTGTTTGTATAACCAAAACTCAGTCCTGTTTCAAGTGTTCCCACTTCTTTGCAATGTCTTGCAGCTTCTTAGTCACTGACAGACACTTATAGAAATATATCTTAATAATATTGATGTTCCTGGTCTAGGTTCATTGTCATGTATTTGTTATGTCTTGCTGGAAGAGAGAACAAGTGCTATAGAATCGGGAACCAGATTTGCAAAATAAAAATGTCTGAAAAAATGCAAAAACAACATGTCAAAATGTACATATTAAAAATGTTCGGAAATGTCTATGTCAGCCATTCAACAATAAAGTGAACACACACACACACACACACACACACACACACACACACACATTATCATCATCATCATCATCATCATCATCATCATTTTGTCCTGCTAGGGACCACCCTGTGTATTTTATGAAAGACTTATAGCAGGTGTCTTTTGTAAGTCAGCCTTTGCATGTCACTTAGGGAGCTGCAGTTCACCTCCCTAGAAATCAAGATAATAATACTCACGTGGAATAATAGACACTGAGCAGATAATACATCGTAAATGTTCAAGGTAGAGTCTAGCACAATAGGAATTAGAAACCAAACCCATATTTGGAAGCATCACTTCCTCTGTCGTCACTGCTGATCCTCAAGAGTACTCAGCCTGGCACGTCACTGGAGACAGGACTTGCAGATTTATTAGAAGTGGTGAGAAACATGGATGGAGTGAGCTTTGCTTTTTAGGGGTGTGTCCCAACTGAGAGTTCATCCCTGTCTGGGGAACAATGTGTATATAAATGAATATCATTGAAAACTTGCACATTTAAGATTTCCAGTGAATTTTCAATTGTTATAATCCCTTCACGCATTAGTCTGATCTCACATGAGGCAGCTCTTAAATAAATGTTTGATGAAAAATGAATTAATGGTAAAAGGGTCGACATTTTTCAGTAATCATGAGGATTCTACCAATGACACACTCTTAAAAACATGATCCAGCTTCCCAAGCATTTAGAGTCAGGACTTGAAAAGGGGCAAAGATTATTCAAATCCAGTAGATTCGTTTACTTTCAGCCAATTATAATGACTATCAGAGGAAGGTTGTTTACATTGCTACATGACCCACAGGCATCAGCACCAAGTTAATATGTAAACCATGACTCAAATGATAGCCTTGATAAATCCCCTGTGTTGTCAGATAGCAAAGTACACTGTCCCAGCCTTCCTTCCTGGAATAACCTTTGATCTTCACATCAACAGTAAAAATAATTACTGACTTTGGCCAAGCCAGGATTAGTCATTTCTTGTGAGTAGCTGCACAGCTGGGGCCAGACGTGCAGCTCTCCCTTCCCAGAACCTCACTGAAAGTCTTCTTGCCTGGATATCAGCTTGTCATTCATTTATCGGGGGCCAAACATTTTTCTTTGTAAATATGTGTAAAACACTCGCAGAAGTTCAAACAATAACAAAGCAGGGCAGAGCATGCTGAGGTGCACAGAAAGGAAATATTCCACCTGTTTACACCAGTGGCATCAGCAGAAAAGGAAAGCTAAGAACTGCACTTACACATATATGCTAGTATGCTTTTTCAATGATTTGTCCAAGAAAAGAATAATATTCAAGGAACACACCCAACATTTCAACAAGAAGAAAAGGGTGACCACTATTACAAAGGAAAATTAGAAGTAGTTTGTAAAATGTTTTAGCTCATATTTTTATATTTTTAATTTTTATATTGTAATATTATTGTTCTTTTAGAAAAATAATACACATTACAAATATTACATATAAAATTTCATACCTTTAGTTGACATTTTGAATGTTTTTATCTAACTAGGAACTTTGGTTTGTTCAATCAATATTATTGAGGAAATCAGACTCTGTGCAGGCCTGGTCCTGACACCCATGCATGGGGAATACAAGAGAATCCATGACTCTGCCAGCTCAGGTGAAGGCTGCTGGATGCTCATGAGAAATGATGAAGTTTGTTTAGTGTGGTGGCTGCTACTAAAAAGACGATGAACATTCTGACTATTGAGGGTGACTGGGGTGGGCAGTCTGTTTAGAACGTTTGGACAAGGAAGAAGTCACTAGCGTCAGTACTACCAGACACAGCACTTCATGTTGAAAGCTCATCAATCATGAGGAGACCTTGAGCTGAATCTGTCAGACAAAGCTGCAAGGACAAGTGTCCTGGATGACAATGAGCTGCTTCCCTCCCCCAGAGAAGACAAGAAAACAGGGGTAACTGGAGAAAGGAACCTGAGGAAACTGGTCTAGAATCTGTTTCTCCTGGGCCTTGAAGGCTATATCAGCAGGTACATTTTCTTTAAATACATGTCATGTATCAAGGCATGTTTTGGATTCTTTTCTGTAAGGCACTGCAGACAGAAATGCTTGAGCTTCCTCGTAGAAATGAATACAAAAGGAAAATTGGATAGTCAGGCTTACATTTTTTGTAAAAGAGAAATCTTTAATATACTTCTTTTTAATATATTTATTATGTATATGGAATGTGTATACATATAATATATAGAGATAATATATAATATATGGAATATATATATATGGAATATATATGTGGAATGTGTGTGAGTGTGCATGTTGTGTGTGTGTGTGTGTATGTGTGAGTGTGTGAGTCTGTGTATGAATATATGTGCATGTGAGTGTGAGTATGTGTGTGCAAGTGAGTCTGTGAATGTGTGTATGTGTGTGCATGTGATATGAACGTGTGTATAGGTGTGTGTGAGTGTGTATGAGTGTGTGTGTGCATGTGTGTGTGCATGTGATATGAATGTGTGTGTGCAGATGAGTGTGAATGTGTGAGTGTGTGTGCAGGTGAGTTTATGTGTGTGTGCAGATGAGTGTGAGTGTGTATGTGTGTGCATGTGATATGTATGTGCATATGAGTGTGTGTGTGTGTGTGTGTGTGTGTGTATGTGTGTGTATGTGTATTCCAGCCAATGCTTGCAGGAACATTAGATTTTTTTAAAAAGTGACTATGATTAGAATATATTATTTGAAATTCTCAAAGAATAAAACGTTGAATAAAACATAGCAAGAGGAAAGTTTTCAGTTTAGAATTCACAATTGTCAAGCGCCTCCTGGAGCTGACTTTTAAATCCGGCTGAGCGTGTATCCTGGATGGTCTACTTTTATTCAGGTATCACAGGAACAGACTTGACACTCACTGTCTCTGTTCCTGTTGCTATCAGAGCTTATCACAGGTCTGCTTATTGGACAAATGACACCCAGGTGACTAGACTAACTCAATTTTTAAAACTATGCAATAATTTCATCTCCCCCTTCAAATTAATGGTATTTTAGTAAAGAATGTAGTGACAGTATTTTACCATTCTAAAACTGAATTGAAATCTGCTGTGTGATTTGTGAATATTAGAAAAATGAACCGAAACCCACACACATTAGCCCTACTAGCCAGGAAAAGACAATCGATGTTTATGTTAAATTTATATATATTAAGCCTTTAAAATTCAGACTAACTCCTCTTTTGTTATCTCCTCTCATTGTTTATCTTGATACAAAATTAAAACCTATGAATGAACCACACATAATCTAAACCAATGCTATCCAGATCATAAAATTGTTAGAGTTTCCCCCTTTTAAAAAAGTAAAAAAACACATAGAAAACTCCCCTTTCCTCTTGGTGTGTGGTTGGCCATTTTGGACACGAGTTAAAGGGGGTTTCTGAGAACACAATTATCTAGGTTACTATAGCTAATACAACCATCTAGGGTCTTTATCAAGTTCATGTTTTCTGCCAGTTAAAGAATTGAAGGACAGCTGGGCACTGGTGGCACATGCCTTTAATCCTAGCACCTGGGAGGAAGAGGCAGAGGGATTTCTGACTAGGAAGCCAGCCTGGTCTACAGAGCAAGTTCTAGGACAGCCAGGGCTACACAGAGAAATCCAGTGTCAAAAAACCAAAACAAAGATACAAGAGAGAGGAGAAGAGGGAGAGGGAAGGACAGAAAGACAGAGATTCTTTCACACCACATGAAATAAGCCAGCTCTCTTCTATATAATTTGTAGCACAGCCACTGATGCTCAGATCAGAAGCCTGAAGTTAGAGATACTCCCAACATGGCTCACACACTAGAACTCTGCCTTTAAATTCCCTTCTGCTCCAGAATCTGCTGCTTTGTTAAATAACTTTTCTTGAGATACAATGTTATTGCCTAAAAGTCTAATCTTTTAAACATATTAAATTAAATGACTTTGTATATTTAAAAGATTGTATCATGAAGTCAAAAACATTTTCATCAACTCCCACAAATGACACACTTTTGCATGTCTTTGAGGTTTACACTGTGACATTATAATATGTAAATATATCATGGTTGACTGATGGTGAGAAATGTCACTGAAATCTATGCATTTTATTTTTTCATTTGATAGTATGTATATACTCATTTTTATTAAACTTACTTTAAAAATAGATGTGCATTTTATTCACAATGAATATCTATTTCATAATTACAAAACATGAACAAGTTAAGAGTTAGGAATCATTCTTTTTTTAAAAAAAAATCACAACCTTTGCTCCAACCAGCAAATGTGTGTGCTACAAAAGACATCTGAGCATGAACACTGGGAAACACAGTTACATTATGGAGGGTTATCTAAAGGAACTGACAGAATATATACATAATTACTATTATATACATATATGTGAATATTATTGTATGTGTACATATATACCAAATATAGGAGAGTTAGAAAATTCAATATTTTCTCAGTTTACAGGACTGGGTATCCCGGCAGTCCCAGTTTGGCACTGGAGACCTGGAAGACTCCTGGAAGCTGCCAGTCCTCAGTCTATGTTAGAATCCTGAAGATGTTGTTTCTAATATTGGTGAAGAAAAAAACTGCAGCAACAGCCAGGTAAGTGAACTTGCCTGTGAGAGTGAGGTTAGCCAGTAAAGGCAAAGATCTTTCTTCCACATCCTTCCATCTGGCTGCTGACAGAAGATGCCGCCCTCACATTTTGATTATGTCTTCCTGCTTCAGATAGTCTGATGAAGAAACTCCCTCTCAGAGGTACTCAGCAACTTCATGTCTTAGTTGATTCCAGGTGCAGCCAAGTTAGTCAAGATAGAAACATCAAAAATGGCTTTCAAGCTAAGGGAGATGTTTATAAAGGAACATTGACAATTCTTTACAGGTTATACGTGTTAATTTCCTGTCTGATGCGTAGCTGGCAACATTTTTCTCCCCTTCTGTGTTGTGTCTTTACTCTGCTGATTGTTTCCATTGCTGTAAAGACGCTTTAAAATCTCATGCAATCCTATTTGTCAATGATATTATACAGACAAATCAAACAAATCAAGAACAAAAGCCAAGTAATCTAAGCAATAAATAGATAAATGAGTTAGTTCTCTAAAAAGGGGGTATTAATGGCCAATCAATATAAGAAGAGATGTTCGCAATTCAAGTTAAACTGCAGTATGCATCTATATTATTCAGTTAAATCAGATACCATCAATAAATAAACCTCAACAAAGGCTACTGAGGATGTGTGGGGGAAGGAAAATGTATACACTATGGTTAGAAGTTTCAATAAGCTGCTAAGGGAATCAGACAAAAGGTTCCTAAAAAACCAACAATAGCAATACTGTGTGATCCAGCTATTCAACTCCTGGCTTTATTCTTGAATGAAACCAAGTCAGCACACCAGATATCCTGGCAAGTTCCTGTTTGTTGTAACACTCTCCAGAACAGCCCAAATTTGAACTAGTCTGTATGCCCACTAAGACATAGGTGAAGGAAGTCTTTTTCAATGGGTAAAAGCATTGTTGTACAGGCCAGATGACCTGAGTCGGATCCCTGTAACCTGAGATGGAGGGAGAGAACTAATTCCTGAGACTTGTCCTCTGACCTCCAGATGTGTGCCTCACACATATGCTACACTCATAGACATACACACACATTGTACACAAACTAATATAAATAAAATTGGAAGCAAGAAAAGAAAATGTGGCTTGTAATGCAGGCAGTGGAGTTTACTCGACTACAAAAGACAAAATTTCATCACTATTTCAAGAAAATAGAAAGACCTGGAAATTGTCACTTTATGCAAAATAACCCAGATATTCTTTTCTACATGTGGAATCAAGACTGTATAAAAACAACATGAAAGGAGAATGATCATTTGCAAAGAGGAGCTGCAGGAGAGAGAGAGAAGGGTCAGGAGGGTGCTGAATATGGCCACTTTACTTGATGCACAGGTTTGAAAACATCCCAACAAAATCTGCAATCGGTAAACAGAATATACGTTAGTAATAAAAAGAATGCTGTCAGCAAGCACTTCTTGGCACCTACGATAGTTTATGGATTTGGTGTCTGTAGATGGGATGGATCCCCAGGTGGGACAATCTCTGCATGGCCTTTCCTTCAGTCTCTGCTCCACACACTGTCTCCGTATTTCCTCCTATGAGTATTTTGTTCCCCTCTAAGAAGGACTGAAGCATCCACACTTTGGTCTTTCTTCTTCCTGAGCATCATGTGGCCTGTGAATTGTAACTTGGGGATTCCTAGCTTTTGGAACCTGATATAGCTGTTTCCTGAAAGTCTCTTACAGTCCCTGGCAAATACAGAGGCAGATGCTCGCAGCCAACCATTAGACTGAGCACCAGGTCCCCAATGGAGGAGTTAAAGAAAGGACTAAAGGAGCTAAAGGGGTTTGCAACCCCATAAGAAGAACAACAATATCAACCAGCCAGAACCCCCAGAGCTCCCAGGAACTAAACCACCAACCAAAGAGTACATATGAAGGAACCCAAGGCTCCAGCCACATATATAGCAGAGGATTGCCTTGTCAGACATCAGTGGGAGGAGACGCCCTTAGTTCTGTGAAGGCTTGATACCCCAATATAGGGGAATGCCAGGGTGGAGAGATGGGAGTGGGTGGGTGGGATGGGGGAAAGGAGGATGGAATAGGGGGGTTTCCGGAAGGGAAACCAGGAAAGGAGATAACATTTGAAATGTAGATAAATAAAATATCCAATAAAAAAGAAAGAAAGGATGCTAAAAGTGAATTTGTAAAACTCATTCTAGAAAATGTTTCATTTGTCAAAAAAAATTATGGCCAATTATAATGTACTTTTTCTAGAAAAATGTAATAAAGTGAGTTTTTAATGCAAAACTTAGTAAAGTAGTTCAACATTGACAGCATGATAAGCTGTTGGTATTTAGGAAGATGGAACTTTATGCCCAAATTTCAGCAAAAATTTAGAACTCATTAAATGTTGTTTCAAGTATACTTGTTCTTTTCATTAAAATTCTTATCAGTTTAAAAGTGTTTTAAGTTACATCACCCATTTAAACATATTTACATATTTTATATATGTAATATTTTCCATATATATGGTATACATTGCACAATGCTTATGGTCTGCTACCTATTTGAATGTCCTATGTATATCATTTACACATAAATTAAGTCCACACCTTTTATATTTATGCAGGGAAATAGAAGAGCATGATTTTTTAACATTGGGATACCAGTGGTCTAAAATATATTTCTATCATCACACGAAATATTAACTTTCCGTTCCTGACTTTTAATGATACCTGTGACAAGAGGGTCATCATAAGCCATCAGGTTTATGCACAAGTATTAAAAGATCTACAATAATTGTCACAGAAATTTGTATCTGAAGTACTTTTTTTTCATGGCCAAACAAAAGTATTTATTAGGTTTTTTTTTTTTTTTTCTTATAAACATTTTCTTCTAAAGAAAAAAAAACCTAATATTTAAAATTTAAATACCTCTTATTCTGTCACATATAAGACTGTATGCATTATTTACATCTGTCACATAAAGCATATTACAGAATTTCTGACATTCAGTATTTCCTTTAAAATAACAACAGTGAAACAACTTTGATGAATAACTATAATTTGCATAATTTTGTCACAATTTACAATATGGCGCCTATGTTGCATTTCATATTTTAGATTATTTTGTCCCATCTAACTATCTCACTAGAGAACCTGTCCCCCGTGAGAACGGACTCTTGTCTCTGTGCACATCTTAAGCAATTGCACAATGTGAATGCTGCCCTTCTGCTTCCATTACCTGGCACTGGCAGCATTTCTGATTTTTGTCTGCAGAAATGATTTCTACTCTGACTTTAAGTGTTCCTTCTATGCTGTCTTCACAACATTATTTCTACCAATAATTCTGAATGTACTTATAGCTGAGCTAGTTAGTTGATTGGTTAGTTGGCTGGTTGGTTTGGTTGGGTGGGTGGTTTGGTTGGTTAGTTGGTTGGATTTCTTATTAGTTTACATTAATTATAAACTTAATAGATTCCTATCTACATTTCCCACCTATGTATGCAATTTCCTCTCCCTATCTCCTGCTACCTTTCCAACATAATAGTCCAACCATCCTGCTGAGATTTGGTGGGGTGGGGCTGAGCTCATTCGGCCATACCCTTCCCAGGGAGCTATTGACTATTGATATCTGTGTAGGGGAAGCAGAGTCATTGTCTTCAGGAGTACATACACTGATAAGCCCACCCGCCTCCACTGGATAATTCCACACCTGTGGTCAATATACAGCTCTGGTTAAACTCAGGAGAGCATAAGACAAAGCTAAGACATAATACAGCACAGAAACTTCTAAAGGAAGGCGTTTGAGGAAGGTGGAGGAGAGATGTAAGAGATGGGTGGTAAGGGTAAGCAGGATGCATGTATACAGGTCTGAAAACAGTAGTGAACAAACTGTACTAATAAAATACAGCAATAAATCTTATGATTAATCATTTCATACGCACATACACATATTAACAGCTTATTGAAATGGTAATTTCAATTTATGTAGTAGTAATCTAGAAGTTCTTTGTTTCAATTAAGTTGCTAGAGAATTTCCATAATATGAAAATAAAATAATATTTGCTTTAAATTAGTCAGTGGAGCCTATAAATCTAGGACAACATCATGCATTATGTCCGGTTGCCATCATAATTCCCACATTTGAACCTGTGTATTAGCTACATCTGGAAAAAATCACCAGTTCTGAAGAGATTCCCTCACAGTTCTTCACTTTTGGCCTCCAATTTGAGCACAAACTGTAGCTTTCAACTTTAAATTTCAATTCTCACATTCTGTTTTCCTGAAGAAAAATATACTTATAACAGGAATATTATTTTTTTACTGTTGAATTATCTCAAAATACTTCACTGAGAATATAATTTTTAGTTGATAATATCAATACCAAACACAATTTCACACTCAGAAATAAGTTACATGGTTACATAGCAACCACGGTAGTGTCATTTCTTTTTTTTTATTATTATTTGATATTTTATTTACATTTCAGATGTTATCCCCTTACCCCATACCCCACCCTGCCCAGGAACCCCCTATCCCATCCCCCCTCCTCCTGCTTCTATGAGGATGTGCCCCCACCTACCCCACCACTCACACTTCCCAACCCTCGAATTCCCCCACACTCTGCATCCAGCCTTCATGGGACCAAGGATCTCCTCTCCCACCTATGCCTGACAAGGTCATTCTCCCCTACATGTACAGATGGAGCCATGGGTCCCTCCCTATGTGCTTTCAGGCTGGTGGTTTACACACTGGGGAGCTCTGGTTGGTTGGTATTGTTGCTCTCCTCATGGGGCTGCAAACCCTTTCAGCTCCTTCAGTCTTCTCTTTAATTCATCCATTGGGAACCCCATGATCAGTTCAATGGTTAGCTGTGAGCATTTGCCTCTAAATATGTCAGACTCTAGCAGACCTCTAAGGAGACAGCTATATCAGGCTCCTGTCAGCATGCACCTCCTGACATCCACATCATTGTCTACATTTGGTGACTGCACATGGGATGGATACCCAAGTGGAGCAGTCTCCAGATGGCCCCTTCTTCAGTTTCTGTCCCACATTTTGTCTCCATATTTGCTCCCTTGAGTATTTTGTTACTCCATCTAAGAAGGACCAAAGCAACCACTTAGTCTTCCTTCTTCATGAGCTTCATGTGGTCTGTGAGTCAAATCTCTTGTCATTTCGAAATAAATTCACTAACAAGTGTTAAACACTCAAAACAGTAACTAAAAGGGACTATTTCAGACAGGGGTGTTGTGTCACACCTACAATCCCCATATTTTGGAGGCTTAGACATGAAGATTGGCACAGATTGAGGACAGCCTGGGCAATATACAAAGTTCTAGTTAGCCTTTGGTACAAAGTAAGAACCAGTCTCAGAAAAGAATAAAATGAAGGAAAGTAGCAAAGGAGGAAGGAAGAAAGGGAGGTATGGAGGGAAGGAGGGAAGGAAGGAAGGAAGGAAAGAAAGGATGGAGGAAGGAATGAAAGCAAATGAATAAATTTATTTAAATAAAATATATTTTAAGCAATTAAGATACTTAAAATTTAAACAAGTAATCTTTACTTATTTAAGAAGTTATCGGTTAACTATATAGGTAAACAGAGTGAGTTGGAAAGATTCTTAGAAAGTCTGTGTGAACAGAAAACCACCTTAAAAATTTGGTGTTTTGAGGCTGATAGTATTTGATAGATTTTTTTTTTCCTTATGGACAAAACAATGAATTGCTGCATTTACTCTCATACAGGTGATTTAATAGGGAGAGGTGCTGGAATAAAAAAAAAAAAGATGGAAGAATCTGGACCATGATGCTTTGGGACTCTATACTGTTGGCTGAGACAGTCCAGGAGCATTAATATAGATTTTTGCAAATAATTCGTTCTAAGAAAAATTTCAGCATGAACAAAAATGTAGCAGGCACACCTTTGCCTTTGAACCATCTGTTTAGAATAGTACAATCAAAGAAATCCCTGATACAAAACAGAGAAACTAAGTGTCCACAGACTTCTGAACACTTGACATTTGTTGCTTAAAGCTTCCATCAACTTTCTTTCCTGTGTGTTAAAAATTAATAACATACTCACATTGCTAGTATACAGATTCACATTATATAGGATATTAAAAAAAAAGATAAGCTTCTGTATAGCAAGAAAAATGGATACTTTTTTTTATAAAAGTTGAGAACTCTATTGTTACACATGTAAATTAGCCCCGCAAACTTATTAGCTCTAAATTCAGGAGTCTGGGTTGGCTCAACCAGCGCCTCCAGGCTTCATAAAGCAACAAACAGGTCAGCAGTACTGAGAGACTCAGGAGGATCCTGCTTCTTCGGCAGCAACCAATCTCTCGCAGCAGAAAGAATGGGTTCCTGCTGCTCAACGGTTGGCTTTGATGACTGTTTTCAGATTCATCCACGTTGCCTTACCCCCTCCATCCTCAGAGCCAGCATTGCCTTTTCACAATTTAGTCTTTCTGGCTTCACATTTTCCTTGTGCCACTGCTGCTGTTGCTGCTGTTGCTGCTGTTGTTCCTGTTGCTGACACCGACGGCGACGACAAAGATGATACTGATGACGATGATAATGATTCATGAGAGTTGTGGGCTCTTCTGTCTCCACCGCTTGATTTTAAGACTTCAAGTGATTACTTGGATCCTTCAATATGGTCGTCTCCTTGTCCTGCAGTCACCTGAGTAGCCACCCAAATTCCATCTTCAAGATCCCTCAATGAGACCTCTAGTAGTCTTTAAATTACGACACAGAATGGGAATCTTGGAACAACCTCTTTAGAAATATGCTTACAGCCATTGGAGTAACAAAAATGTGAGCAGTGCTGGGCAAAACAAGCCTCTGCTTTGCATTTCTTTTCTGACAGTTTCTCCTGCAGGGCAAACAAATGCCAGCTTCCCTCTCTAGCTCTCCAAGTACCTAGCTAGCATAGAGACCTGCAGACAGCTAGAGCTCTGAGAATAGTTGTGATAAATATCCATAATTGTTAAATGCTTGACTTGTCACATATTTTTCAGCTTTGTTTTTAACTGTATTAATAAAAAGCCACATACTTTTACATTTAATTTTACATCAAAATACAAGTTAATATAGCATTCTCAAAGAATACTGCTTAAAACACAAACCTTATGATTCATTTCGTTATCCCCAAATGCCCACATCAAACTGTTACATATTGGTTTTTTCATCTTTACTTAAATAATACATTTTTATGCAGTTGTTCTGATGTACAATGTAGCCATTGCTTAACTACCTAAGAAGAAAAGAATTTACCCAAACCACACTTCATCACCCTCTCCACTTCCTTACCCCCCTAGTACGTTGGTGACCTTGTCAGATTGTATTTTTTCAGGATAGCTGCATTAAGCTATCCCATCCCTCATCAGACATAGCAAAACTTTCTTTCGAGTTGAGACGTGGAATATTTGTTCCTCCCCTGATTCTCACATGCGTTTGGAAACAGCAGAATTGACGCTACTTGACTTCTAAGGGTCGGCAATAAAAGACAAAACAGCTTTCTCATGATTCTCTGGGGATGTTCTTTCCTGGAATGCAGCCATCGTGCTCTGAGGAAACCCAGAGCACAAGGAGAGGTCATGTGTCGATGTTCCAGCCAACAGATCCAGCTGAGGTCCTAGCTGACAGCCAGGATCAACTGCCAGACATCTGAGGAAGTCTCAGTGATGACTCCAGTGCCAGCCATTGTCTGCCTATAACCACAAGAGAGACCCAGAGTGAATAGCTGGCTGAGCCCAGCCATTTCTCAGAAGCAGGAGACAGAACAATGTTGTTGTTTAAGATTGCTAGGTTTAAGGCCAGCAAAATGAAACTGTTATAGCTGCATTCTGTTTGTATTGTAACATTTTATTATTTCAGCATTCTGTCTAAACTTAATTTATGTTTGTAAAAAAAAATTAAATAGTTCATTTTGAATCTTTTTCATCTTTTAACATCTTTAAGTTTCTAAATAAAGGATGTTTTGTAAAAATATTTTTCATAACTCCCAGAAGGAACATCAGAATTCTGCCTCCCTGCTTGATTCATGTCATGATCAAGTAATGTGAATTTTATATATTTGTTGGTTTGACAAAATTCTATATTGCCTTGATGTTAATCATACTAACTCAGCTTTGCCCAAGTTTGATGGCCAGATGAATTCAATGCCCCAGACAAACAGAAGAAGCAAAGTTTTTAGAAAATACTTACATCTTTTCTACATTTTTTTCAAAGTATATATAACGAACACCTCCTGAGTAATAAACACAAGTTTGGGTGTGTTTCATACAAGAAAAAAATAAAGCCAATGCCCTGTTCTGTTGCTCTGTACCTTTTCATATTGAACATTTCAACATAAGCAGAATTTAGTGAATTGTGAGTGTATAAATGAAACTTCATGACAAATTAAGAGACTTAATTAAAATCCTAGTGCCTGTCACTAAATCTTACAAAGCAATGCTGTGCCACACTAAGGTCCTCTGCACCCTCACAAATGTCTGCTACAATTGTTCTGATACCTAAGGAACCCCTCTTGCTGGTGTTTTTATATTTATTCATTTATTTGTGTTGTTTGTGTGTGTGCTAGAGCATTTGTGTGTCTATATGTACAAATGGATGTGTGCATGTGCTATAGCACACTGTGGGGATCAAAAGATCACCTTGCATGAGTTGGTTTTCTCCCACATGACAGATACCAGCAACCGTCTCAGGTCATCTGCCTTAGTGCTAATCATCCAACCCGCTGAGCTATCTCACTGGCCTGCGACCTCTCCCTGCAGTATCTTTTCTCTTCATTGTTCTTAGGATGCTAAGCGGGGGGAGGGGGGGGTGTAAATATTCTAAATTATGAAATTTTAAGGTTTTTATCTCATGTTCATTTTCTTGAGTAGATCAGTATAGAATACCAGTGCTGATGTCATTTAGCATAAAATCACTTGCTTAGTAGTGGCTGTGGGTTATTATGAACTGGTAAGTACTACATATTCAGCCAGCTACCACGCTTTCCCTATTGCCTTGCAAAACCACCTCCGAGTATTTTCCTACTCTCTGCAGCCAACTCCACTGCCCTGCTTCAGCTATGCTATAGACACAGATATCCTATTGTCCATCTGTTTGCAGTGTTTGTCTCACTGCAGTTTAGAGACATGTACTTTTATTGCTAACTTGGTTTCCATAATCTCGTCCCTCTTCTCTGCTTTCAGATGTCTTAGATCACCATAGGGATCTGCTGATTTTTTCCCTAATTCTGTAATATCTGTCTTAAGAGTTCTGTACTAGAAGGAAGGTCTTTGTTTTTTCATGTATCATTAGATATCTTTTTCACCTTGACCCATGTTCTCCATTTTCACAATTTGTCTCAACTTTTGGAGATAATATTTATTTCTTACTATTTACATATCTATAGGTAATTGGAGGAGGGGTTATTTATTATCTGCTGTTAACTTCTTGATGTAAAATTCCCATTTATATCATTGAATAAAGCCAGCATTTCTTACAATAATCTCCCCGTGAGAAGTGCATGGGAGGGTCTGGAGAGATTTTAACTTGTCAGGGTTGTGAGGAATGCTATAGGGTCTCATGGGTAGAAGCGGTGAATGTTAACCAATACGTCATCTTTCAAAGAACAGACACACACACACACACACACACAGTCAGTTAGACCAAGGTTTGAGAAGCCCCAGAATAAACCTATTAGAAATATGGAAAGTTCCATTAATTCCTTGTTTAACACTTAAGTTAGTGGATATATTTTGCATTATATCTTTTACATTGTTTCTCCCCACATCTGAGGGCATATTTACACAAATTATACATGATTGACTGGTAGATATTTTCTGGAGTTGCAAAACAGTATATGTAGTATACGGAAATGAAGATTGAGAGGTTGATCATGAATTAGAAATTTGGAAGATTAAAGAAAAAAATCCCCATAAATGTAAATACTAAATATTGAGCTTAGGTTGTTAGGTGCAATGGCATACATCCCAAAAACATAAGGCTTTTTTCTTTATTTAATAAAGAAGACAAATTAAATGGGCTTATTAAATTTCTTTATTCTTTTATCTACTTAATTTTGATTAAGTTATGTTTATAAAATGTTGGCACCTGACTATATATATATATATATAAACAATAGGGATAACAGTACCCACATTCACAAATAACCTTTGCCATTAAGATTAAGATGTCATTTGTATATGTATATGTCATTTGTATATGTATATGTCAGTATAGTATGAGTACAAACACATAAATATAAACATTTAATAAACAATATTTAAAATATCAAATATAATAACTAAGTATTTTACTTCATTGGACTAGGATCAATAAAAGCATAATTTGGCAATTAGAAAATTAAAGACAGAGTACTTTGTATGTACTCTGTTGGTTAGATAGTCATCTTGAGATGGAAGAACAAAACACCCAGTTCAGCACACAAACTTATACCCACCATTAACGTTCACCCTGTCCACACACTGTGCTCCCATCAGTTGTTCTTTAAAATTAAGATTGTGCCTTGTCTTTGCTGGATATAAAGATGCCCGTTAGTACTCAGTTGTGTAAAGGCTTAACCCACTCTTGACTATGGCACCCATTTATGTTTTGCATATACCCACAAATAGAAAATGGACATTGCATGATGGGAACTAAAAAGTGTTTCATGAGGTCCCGTTTGTCAATTGTTGATCTTAGAGCCTGGGCCATTAATGGTATGTTCAGGAAATTTTCTCTTGTGCCGACATGTTCAAGGCTCTTTCTCACTTTCTCTTCTACTAGATTCAGTATATCTGGTTTTATGTGGAGGTCCTTGATCCACTTGAATTGAGCTTTGTACAAGGTGATAAGAAGGGATTAATTTGCATTCTTCTACATGCAGACTGCCAGTTAGACCAGAACCATTTGTAGAAGATGCTGTCCTTTTTCCATTGGATGGTTTTGGCTTCTTTGTCAAAGATCAAGTGATCATATTGGTGTGTGGGTCATTTCTGGGTCTTTGATTCTATTCCACTTAGCTATTTGCCTATATCTATACCAATACCACGTGGTTTTATCACTATTGCTTTGTAGTACAGCTTGAGGTCAGCGATGGTGATCCTTCTAAAAGTTCTTTTATTGTTTAGAATTGTTTTCACTATCCTGGCTTTTTTTTTTTATTCCAGATGAAGTTGAGAATTTCTCTTTCTATTTCTGTGAAGAATTGAGTTGGAATTTTGATGGTGTTTGCATTGAATCTGTAGATTGCTTTTGGTAAGATGGCCACTTTTACTATGCTAATCCTACTGATCCGTGATATTTTATATTATTTGTTACTATTGCAAAGAATGTTGTTTCCCTAATTTCTTTCTCAGCCTGTTTATCCTTTGTGTACAGGAAGGCACAAACTCAAACTGATTTGTTTGAGTTAATTTTATATCCAGCTACTTTGCTGAAGTTATCATGTATAGGAGTTCTCTGGTGGAATTTTTGTGGTTGTTTATGTACACTCTCATCTGCAAATAGTGATATTTTGAATTTTTCCTCTATAATTTGTACCCCTTTGACCTCCCTTTGTTGTCTAATTGCTCTAGCTAGACCTTTGAGTACTATATTCAATAAATAGAGAGTGGACAGCCTTGTCTTGTCCCTAATTTTAGTGGAATAGCTTCTAGTTTCTCTTCATTTAATTTGATGTTGGCTGTTGATTTGTTGTATATTGCTTTTATTATGTTTACATGTGTGCCATGAATTCCTGATATCTCTAAGACTTTTGACATGAAGGGATGTTGAATTTTGTCAAAGGTTTTTTCAGCATCTAATGAGATGATCATATGATTTTTTTTCTTTGAGTTTGTTGATATACTAGATTATGTTGATGGATTTTCATATGTTGAACCATTCATTCCTGCATCCCTGGGATGAAGCCTATTTGATCATGGTGAATGATGGTTTTGATGTATTCCTTGTTGACATCGAATGGCCAAGAAGCACCTAAGAAATGTTCAACAACCTTAGTCAACAGGGAAACGCAAATCAAATCGATCCTGAGATTCCACCTTACACCAAAGAATGGCTCAGAGTGGCTAAGATCAAAACCCCAGGTGACAGCAGATGTTGGCGAGGATGTGGAGAAAGAGGAACACTCCTCCATTGCTGGTGGGATTCCAAGCTGGTGGGGGTACAACCACTTTGAAAGTCAATCTGGCAGTTCCCCAGAAAATTGGAAATAGTTCTACCTGAGGACCCAACTATACCACTCCTGGGCATATACCCAAAAGACACCCCAACATATAACAAGGACACATACTCCACTACTTTCATAGAAGACTTACTTATAATAGCCAGAATCCAGATGTCCCTCAATAGAAGAATGGCTACAGAAAATATGTTATATTTACACAATGGAATACTACTCAACTATTAAAAACAGTATCTTCACAAATTGTGTAGGCAAATGGATGAAACTAGAAAATATCATCATGAGTGAGGTAACCCAGGAACAAAAGGACATACATGGTATTTACTCACTGATAAGTGGATATTAGCCCCAAAACTCAGAATACACACAATACAACTCACAGACCATATGAAGCTTAACAAGAAGGAAGGCCAAAGTGTGAGTGCTTCAATCCCACTTGGAAGGGGAACAAAATAATCACAAGAAGCAGAGGGAGGGAGGGATCTGAGTGGGAGAGGGGAGAAGTAGGGAAAAGGTGACGGGGGCAGGATCAGGTATGGGAAGAAACAAGAGGGAAGTCCAGAAGGCCAGGAGAATGAATAGAAATAAGCAGCAGTAGGGGGTAGGAAACAGGGAAGAGTATGAGAAAGTCCCAGAGACCAGGGGTATCAGAGACTCCCAGGACCCTATGAGGATTACATAAGCTTAAATATCCAACAGTGAGGTGCTACAACCTGAAGAGATCACCTCCAGTAGATATACGTGCTCTCCCCAGTGCAGAGATAGGGTCACCCACCCATCTCAGAAATTTTAACCCAGAATTATTCCTGTCTAAAGGAAACTCGGGGACAAAAAAAGGAGCAGAGGTTGAGGGAAAGGCCATCCAGAGACTGCCCCACTTTGAGATCCATCCCATCTGCAGACACCAAATTCCAACAGTATTACTGATGCCAAGAAGTGCTCGCAGACAGGAACATAGCATGGCTGTCCTCTGGGAGGGTCTGCCAGCATCTGACTAAGACAGACACAGATACTCACAGACAAACACTGTACTGAGCCCAGGGACCCTAGTGGAAGAGTTAGAGGAAAGACTAAAAGAGCTGAAGAGGATTGCAACCCCATAGGAAGAACAATATCTACTAACTGGACCCCACAGAGCTCCTAAGGACTAAACCCTCAGCCAAAGAGTATACTATACATAAGTGGGTTCATGGCTCCCATTACATATATAGCATGTATATGTAACTGCCTCAGCTGACATCAGCCAGTGGTTTACAATGACTTTAAAACAAGTTGCTGTAGAGTAGTTAGTGTAATACCAGCACATGAGCTGGAAGTCTGAGGAGAGAGGACAGACTTGGATACAACGTGGGTTCTTGAAGCGTAAATAATAAAGTGTGAGTAACCTTGAAAAAAAATAAGATGATATATCCTGAGATGATTCTAGAATTAACATTTATTTGGAGCTTTCCAAAAAAGTCAGTTGACCCTGAACTTATAATCCTCCTGCCTCTGAATTGTACCTGTTGAGCAATAGGTGTATAGTCACACCCAGCTTATTATTTTCAAATTAGTAAAGTCAATATAGACAATGCTTTATGATTTTATATATCAAAAATCCATATACCTTCATATTTAAAAGGAAGTATGCTACTTACAGTTAGAGTTTTTTTCTAAAGGACAAACTTAGTCCAGATTTTATTTATACATGTCAGAGACAAAAGAAAAGATAAATTGCTTCAATATAATCGTATATTCTTGCCAAAAAATGTTCTTTAAGTTACTGAATTTATGTTTTGAAGTTGGGTATAACATTTACTTGAATGCAGTATATATCATGATTGTTCTATACATGAGTATTAAATCATATTTGCTAACCAGGTACATTTGCCCTCTTCCAACTGATCCTATTATTTTTCCTGTTAGTCTATCAATTTTTGTGAGAAATTTGCTAAAAATATTACAGTAAAAAAGGGTTCATTCTATCTTTATTGCAACACTTTCATCTATAACAACAGTTTTATTTATTTATAGCTTTTTTAAATTAATCATTCCGTTAGCTTACATCTCAAATAATATCCTCCTTCCCGGTTACCCTTCACAACCCCCCCATCCCACAATAGCCCTCCCCCCCTCCCCTTTGACTCTGTAAGGGTGCTCCCCTACCCACCCACTCACTCCAGTCCCACTGCTCCAGCATCCCCCTACACTGGGGCATCAAACCTCCACAGGACCAAGGGCCTCCCCTGCTTTTGCTATTTGCACATGTTTTGAAGTATGGATTGGTGCACGTGAGTGCAGTGCCCAAAGAGACCAGAAGAGGGAGTCATATCCTCCTGCAGCTGGGATTACAGGAAGCAGCTTCAATCAGCCAAATAGATGCTGGACTTGGATCTTTTGAAAGAGCAACAAGTACTCTTAACCACTGAGCCGTCTCTCTGGCCCCCAATTTTATAGTATTAGGCACATTAACATTTTAAGAGGGGATGATGTTGAAAGCTGCAATGTGTTAGCTCTCATTGCCTCTAATAAAGATTTTTAAAATTGTAATGTAATGTATTTTATTACTATAATTACCGTGTTTCCTTTAGTGGATACTGTTCTAATATTTGTGTGTCCCTTTGTGCTATCTTCATCTTTCCTGTAGCTTTAGATTTTAGACATATTTCTTTTTAATAGCATGTTAAATGCTTGTTGAAATAATTATTTAAAATCAACAGGGCAGCAATTATCTCTTTAGTCTGTTTGCATTAAATGTTATATGATTATCTGGACCCCTTTCTGCTCTAGTCCTGTACATATTATTTTGCCATTTACACACATTTTTTTCTTTCCTATATTGTATTTTGTGTGAACTGATTGCATTTTATGGCATTGCTAGTACCTCTCATGCTGATATAAAATAGATGTTAGAATAATTTAGCTTGAGACAAATGTCACCCATTCCTTGTTTCTGCAATGAAGTGCTATGCCATGGCTACCCTCCTTCCTTTAAGTAATTTCTTCAATTGCTTTGAAAATAGAGAAGCGAGTTTCAATAGTTACATCAGAGACACAAAAGCCTAAAAAGTTGTTAGCTTTGTCTTTTAAGATCTATTTTTTTTTTTTTTTTTTATGTATGGGAGTACACTACCACTGTCTTCAGACACACCAGAAGAGGGCGTCGGATCCCATTACAGATGGTTGTGAGCTGCCATGTGGTCTCTGGGAATTGAACTGAGGACCTCTGGAAGAGCAGTCAGTGCTCTTGACAGCTGAGCATGCTTTTTATAGAAGAAAACAGTCAGACTCTGGTTTAGGTGGAACATACTAGTTTTCAGGTCTGGTTTTATCCAGAAACTTCTTCAGAGGAGAAAACTGAAGATGTTTGTGTAGTCATCCTTAGATAGGACTCTATTATCTTTCTTGTCAGGACAGTCTCTGCAGCAAGCAAACGGCAAAAATCCTCGTCAATTACCAGCATCTCAGCATGGGTATTTTATGGTGATACTGCCATTAATTCTATGTTGAACACAATTGTTTGTTCTTTTTTGAGGCACATCTTTTAGCAACAGTCTTGCTTTTAATACTAAATTTTCTTTTAGCTTCCTGCTTTATTTGCCTTGAAATGGTTTTGTATTGCCCAAGGTTTTGAAAGATAATTTTGGCTAAATTCATAATTCTAAATGACATTTTTTTCCTTAGCAAAATTTCAAAGACAGGAAGTATGTGTTGACTGATTTCCAATCTGAGTATCAAGCTTTGATCGATGGGCCAGTTATTAGCCCCAAGCTCACCTTCGGTTCTGTGAAATAAACACATGGCAGGGCGTGTTCTTTCAGTTCCCCTATGAACTGCCCTCTGTTCGTCTATCTCGCTGTCATCTTAGGGAAAATGTCTGCAGATCTAACTCACTAAACCAGCACACCCAGTAAAGTTTCCATTTTTTTTTCTTTTTGGATCTACCAGCCCATTTAAAATATTTCATACTTAAGATTTTGGTCTCCTCAAAAACCACATCACATCTACATAGTGTCGAGGACATACTCAACAAACGGATAAGCTCTCTGGCTTGTGCTACCTTTGTTCCTTGGTTTAACCATTACAGTACTTCCTGCACACTGTTCTGGCTATGAGCTTCGCATGTTTTCAACAGGTGGTCCTCATGGTCTGAGATGGCACGGCAGTCCCCAGACAGCATCTCCCTGTTCTTTTGCCAATGTGTTTTCAGATTCACTAGAGGACTGTGAAAATTCACAAGTATGATTTCTGGTCACAAGTATACACGAATATCCCAGAAGGCTCTTTTCCTTTCACCATGCAGAGAGACAACAAATTTCTTTGCTATCTAGTTCTGCTTGATTTCTGGATGTATGTGGCAGTCTCTGATACAGCCCCTTTCACTGCATAGGTAGAAGCATTTGTTCCTGCCTGTAAGACTTGGTGGCTGAAACCAAACCTCCAGGCCACAATGGACACTCCATTCTCTGGATTATATCAGCCTATTATATCTGCCCTCCATGGATTTATTCCTCACTTTAAACAATTTCTTTCCTTTGTTTTTAACCTTGCAATGCATTTTTTTTAAAGTATGTTTTATAGATCAGTGCCTTGTTCAGTCATCATCAGAGATACTTCCTCCTGCAGCAGACGGGAACAAATACAGAGACCGACAACCAGACATTATGCAGAGAGTGAGAAATCCTGAAACACTCAGCCCTACGGGAATGTTTCTCTCAAATCTCTCCCCTAAGAGCTCAGGGAATCGTGAGGAAGAGGATGTGGATAGATTGTAAGAGCCAAAGGAGACGGAGGACACTGGGAAAAAAAAAGCACTCTAAATCAGCATGAGGAAAGCTCATAGGAACTCACAGAGACTGAAATATAGAATGTATAGGGCCTGCACAGCCCTGCACCGCGTCTTCTGAATGTATACTATGACTTCCAGTTCCGTGGGTTTTTATGGGATTCCCTAGTATACTAATAAAATCGATGATTCTTGTGCCTTCTCTTGGCTTCTTTTCCTTCTCTTGGGTTCTTTTCCTTCTCTTGGTTTGTTTTATCTTATTATATTTTGAATGAATTAATGAGTTAGTGAATAAATAAACAAATAAATAAACAAACAAATAAATCCCTAGTCACTAGGAAACAGGTTAACAACTGAACTGTCATTTATACCTACTGGAAGAATAAAAATCAGTTTTCTCCAAAAAAGTGACATTGGCTATTTCTGCCGCTCCAGGGCGGGCATCATGTTCAGGAGGAGTTGGCCAGCATTCAATGGACTCCACAGTTTGGAGAGTGGGTGCTTTTATTTGATTACAGTTCCCTGTTTTGTTTTGGGGGGTATGTTCTTATTTTGTTTTCTCAGTTTGGGAGTTTTGTTGTTGTATTGGGTTTATGTTTGTTTTTTTGTTTTTGTTTTTGTTTTTGTTTTTGTTTGAGAAAAAGCTTTGGGGTGAGGGGAGGATCTGGAATACTTGGAATATGATCAAAATATATTTAAATTTAAAAATTTTAAATAAGCCGGGCGGTGGTGGCGCACGCCTTTAATCCCAGCACTTGGGAGGCAGAGGTAGGCGGATTTCTGAGTTCGAGGCCAGCCTGGTCTACAGAGTGAGTTTCAGGACAGCCAGGACTATACAGAGAAACCCTGTCTCGAAAAACCCAAAAAAAATTTTTTTAAATAAAATATGTATGTATAAAAAGAGTAATGTACACACACACACACACACACACACACACGTCTGGAAGTAGGTATATCTTACTGCACACAGGTTACTTTGTGACTTAAGCTACCTTACTAATCATGCAGCTCAAGCTTTAAAAATTGCTCTTTCTGGGATATTTTTCAGGAAAACAAATATAATCTACAATTTAAATTCTCTTTTATTGTATTTCACTATTCATTAGTAGTAAAGCATGCTGAAAGGACAAAATATTACTCATAATCTCCTAAATCAGGTCAGCTTCTATTTCAGCACTGGCAATGTCTTGAAGTACCTAATATAGTCTCCTCTCTCTGCCCCGCCTCTCCCTTTCTCTCTCTCTCTCTCTCTCTCTCTCTCTCTC